>JAFBJU010001793.1:0-7500 GCA_016785305.1 Colistium nudipinnis
TTACCAAAAAACGCCTTACTATAGCCTTACCTCCGGCCCAAAAAGTCAATTTTTTTAAAATTTAAAAACACTCGAAACTCGCACAGCAGCATAGGCAGGGCTTCAAAATAGGGTAAGTGCGAAAATAAAGTCAAAAAAGTGAAAACGTCTTAGTATAGCATGTCATCACAAATTCAAAGATTCGACCAAAAAACTTACTATAGCGCTATACTTAACGCATAGTATTGCACTCGAAACTCGCACAGTAACATTGGAAATTGCATATTTTTGACAATTTTTTTTTTTTTTTCACATTTGTACGTTTTTCCATTTCTTCAAATGTTTTCCACTTACTTTGCAATAACATACAATTCAGAACACATCAGTGCTTAAATATATCCACATCACGACAGTACATATCCAAGTTTTCTTTCACAAGACACACTGAAAAGATGCTAAGAGTCAGGAGTTTGTTTTTATGTTGGAATTTATATAGATTATGTAAAAAATGTATTTCACAACAGAACACTTGGACAATTTACACTCCATTCTTCATCCTCTGACAAAGGGAGGTGGAGCCAAAGACTATTTGAAAACTTTATCATAAACTAAACACTTTAAATCTAATAACACTTCCCAACACAATCATCTTCCCACAGTGACTTGCAGTAAATGAATACACAGGATTTGTAGGAAAACGCAATTTCATCGCACTCTGAAAAACGTAAACATGATTTCTATAAATTCACTTTTGTCATTTCATCAAAGAAGATAAGCTTGTTCCGGAATTTGTTCATTATCTGCGTTTTTTTCCTTTCCTGCTTTTTCATGAGTAGTAGCTACAGCTTTCTTCCATTCTTCATTCCACCAACTAAGCTCTGATCGGCCAACAGTTTCTCCCTCTAATAACAACAACAAGAGACCAATGAGAACGACTAATGTTGGCGTTTCAGTGTTGTGGAACCCGCGGCCCATATATCTGGAGTGATGCCCAAACTACAAATGTGTTTATGAAATGAAATAAAACAAAATGGCCTCTCCACAGTGATATGTGACTGTTCATTTCTTTTAGTTAAAAATGGCTACAAGGGCACTCGATGCCGATCGGGTTTCTCACCTGTGTGAAGCCTCATCTTGAGTCGCCTGCTTCTGAGAGTCTGGAGCTGTCTGCTGAGCAGCAGCTGACATCTGAAGGCAAAAAATTTAAATACTTCATTAGACTTAAAAATGTGAGGTACAAAGTTACAAGTCGGACAAAGTGGTCCAATATTTCACAAAAATGTCATGCGATAACAAGGAGTTTAAATTGTGATAAAATGTCATATGATGTGATTTGGTGACATTAAACATATTATTTATAAATGTCACTAATACGATGAACTGAGCTGATCAGCACAAAGTGTATTTTCTTCCAACAAACACAAACGTTAATACTAGATTTTTGGACAAAGTGGTCCAATATTTCACAAAAATGTCATGCGATAACAAGGAGTCTAAATTGTGATAAAATGTCATATGATGTGATTTGGTGACATTAAACATATTATTTATAAATGTCACTAATACGATGAACTGAGCTGATCAGCACAAAGTGTATTTTCTTCCAACAAACACAAACGTTAATACTAGATTTTTATTTCTTTTTTAAAATAAAACAAAAATGTCAGACTATAGTAAGTCAAAATCAAGAGAAGTCTACTTTAAGAAATAATAGAAATAAATCTGCTGTGTAACAGCATTGAATGTTAGAACATATAATATACATACATATACAAATAACTAAAATATCAACAGTATTCTGGTCTGGTTTAATCTACCAATTACAAATAGAGGAGCGAGTTGTCAAATTAGTTCAAATTTGAAACACGTTTTAAACCAGTTGCAAGAAAAAATAATAATAATAATAAACGAATTATCGTTTTTTTTCCTTCTTTAAAAAGTTTAAATCTCTTCTGCGTGTCTCTTCGTCTGTCAAACAAACACATGTAAATCTTTACCTTTTATTCACGCTTCCGGCCACCGCTGTTAGCTTAGCTGCTGGAACTAAGTTCTTCCAAACAGCAGCGACGCTAACGACAGGAAACACACTGTTAGCAAAGCTGTTGCTAACGGACGTTTGTTATACAAGTGCTTGTCAAACAAACAAACGAGTTGTGTAGTTTAACGTTACACAACGCACGTAGGACACGTTAACATCACACAATGCTAAAACAAAAAATAGCCGGCCAAACCGGAAGCAGCTTCTTCCTCCTCGTTTTATAGTGTCTGGTCCCGTAACACGACCGCCGCCTGCTGTTCGACACCGGTACAACAACAACGCTACAAAACAGCAAGACAGAGAGACACAGCTACACACAAGTTACACAAAGACACACAATACATCAGACAACAACACACATTAAACACAACGACACAAAAACACAACAACAGAGGAATAGAACGGCACACACTATACAGCACACTGTAATGCAGTTGTGTGTTCAGTGTGGAGGTGCTGTTACATGCGTTGAACACTAGATAGCAGCATGCACCCTCTGTGATGTATCTCACAGGATTGTGTTACACACAATGTGTGTCCATGTGAAGACGCAAAGCTGAGTTTCACTGAACTCAGTCAGTCAGTATGATATAATCCCGGCAGACTTTTGCGTTGTGTGAGCGTGTAACAGTGATGTGTGTCATGAGTGTGTAGTGTTCTACTGTGAGGCCAAGGGCTGTTGTCGCCTGCTCATTCCTGTTGTTGTGGTTTGGGAGTTTCCAGCTGCACAGCTCAGAGGAAGCACCACAGGATGTCCTCTTCCTCATTCCTCAAGGATAGAATGACTGTGTGTCTGTGTGTTTGTGTTACTGTGTGTTTCTATGAAATACATAAATAGTGGACACGTTTACTTGTGTTTTATTAGTGTGATGCGACTAATAAAACGCTAACTGTATCTGGATCTAATCATAATGTCTGTTGTATTTGGCTTAAACTCATTTTGAGCGTCACTGCCCTCTGGTGGCGGCAGAACATTAAACATCAATACTCACTTTTAGCTCCGATTCCTTCTCCACCGAGTCCCCAACGCTTTGTATTGGCACCAGCTGCTCTGGAACACGACACACTGAGGACAGATTTAGGCAAAATTGTGTGGTCAATTCAACACACAACATTTGTTATTAATTATAACAAAGTAATTATTCAAGACACACGAGAACCAATCGAAAAGCTCGAAGACACAACAATGAAGCGACACTGTGGAAACACATTGGTGGATGTGCTTGTTGATATAAAAACATACGTTTTTTTGCTCCAGTGTGTGTGTGCGTGTACATCACTTACAACATGTGGAGATAAAATGATTTATTGTCGTCATGAGCTGGTTGTGTGGAGCTCAGTGAAGGAATGAGAGCAGCAGCTGCTGGGGGAATCCTACTACACCATCAGGTCACATGGTCTCTATCCCTCTGATCCCTCCACCCCTCCTCTCCACTCCGTCTCTAATGCTGAGGACGAGCGAGAGAGAGAGAGAGAGAGAGGGGAAAAGGAGAGGCAGATTAGAGACGAACACTCAGTGAGGACGCACACAGACACACAACGTCCCCCTCTCTGTCCAGTGAGGAGGAAGAAGCAGGATAAATCACAGGTTGAGACGTGAAACTGAAGATTGTGTCTCTGAGGACGGTGCACAGGAGTATGTGGTGTGTGTGAATGTGTGTGTGCGTGCGTGTGTGTGTGTGTGTGTGTGTGAACCTTCAGAATCATCCACAAGGAACCCGTTTGATGTTTCTCAAGCCATGCTGAGGACCAGGATCCAGCCGAAGTCCTGCTGAAGACCATGGCCCAGGTGAGAGACACACACACGCACACACACACACAAACTCTGCTGAAGTTTCTTTGTCTCTCCTGCTGTGTGGGTCTGAGATGTGAATCCTCTGAGTTTCTTTACGTTGACGTTTCAGGCTCCTGTTCAGAAAAGGAAAAAATGTGTTAAAAACCGTGAAGGATTTTTTAATGTTTTCATTTGACAATGATTTTGTCCTAATAACCTGAATGGACGAGACGTCTTATGAGACATTATGAAATATTACTGGCACTGATTTCAGGCTTCATAAGAAATGAGACAAAGTAAAAAAAAATAATAATAAATTATTTGATTTTATAGCAAATTGATTTTTAATAGAAACTTTTGGCAGAAATCAAGTTTTACATTTAAAAAGAATTGTCAATCATCTATTTGCATATTTCATTTTTATTCTCCTGTCTAACATTCAGGACCATGAAGTGAGTTAGTGATGATTTAGTGAGGATGATGATAGTGAGTGAGCAGTGATTTCCTTTGCGAGGACGTCCCGGGACCAGTAGGAGGCGTCTCTCTTTAAACTAATATTTTTTTTTTGTGTTGAGATTATTTTTAAATCCAACAGAAGCCACTGAATGTTGGACGGGAGTTTTTTTAGTGCTGGTCTCTGTGAGCAAGAGGCATGCCGTGTATTTTTAGCCAATGGGCTCCAGTGGTGCAGTATTTTTTTACTGTGTGTGATATGCATGCGTGTGTGTGTGTGTGTGTGTGTGTGGTCTTTTCATAGTGTGTGACGGGGACAGTAAGAAGAAGAAGAAGAGCTCTGTATGGCATGTGGACATAGAGGACAGTGTCTGCTTTAAGACACAGAGCTCTATTTTAACCGACGTAAGCTCTTTTGTGAGTTGAATGGCAGATTACAGAAGAGTTTTATTTATAATTGTATTATTTAACGTGCAATAAACCCCATCAGCGGGTCAGGTCGATTTCCTGCAGACTGATATATGGGGCACGTCCCAATTCTGCACCACCAACCTCAGAACTGTTTTTTCTTTTTTTTTTGTTCAAGTGAATTTTAAACAGCGTGGACACAGAAAGGGAGAAAATGTCAGAAACAGAATATCAAAAAAAATAAAATAAAAAAGTGACTACACTCACGTCTCTCTCAGCGCCACCTTGTGTCCAGTCTGGGACAGCGAATGAATGGAGAAAGTCATTAGTCAGTCGGTGTGAGAAGTGCATTGTGGGTTTCTGAAGCTGGCGTGTGAGTGGGAAAACGTCAGGATATCCTGCTCCTGCGAACACACAAACACATTTACAGGAACACTCCAAAAAATATTAGAGGAGGAGAAACATCACAAACTGACACACAAACAGGAGTGAGTGCTGTAAAAAGTTGTATCATCATTATTTAAATTCAAATAAATCTCAGTCACTAAAAAAAAGTGATTCACACATTGATAGATTTAGCTCTGAACCGGTGTCATTCACTAAAATCTTCTGTCATTCATGACCCTAAAGGCAAATTCCAATTCACTTATTAATGTATTTATTATTTATTATTAAGAGATTTTATTTATCATTTTTGGATTATTGAATTGAATTTGAATGACATTTTAATTATAGAAAGAGAACAACCTGGATTCCACCCGTATAAAGGCAGAATATGAACGAGGTTCTGCAGTGAAGCTGAAAAACATGTTTAAACAAAATCACGGTAGAAAATAAAAGGTTTAAAAATACACTTCCTGTGAATGCTGAGGGAAAATATAAAAACACACACGTGACTTTAACCGAGTGACTCACACTGAGCTTGTCCCGGTCGCACCGCACTGGCTGCAAGGGGGCTCTAATGGGCCGAGCGCGTGTCGGCCTAAGGGCTTGTGGCGCGTTTGGTCACACAACCAGAATGAATTCATTTTTAACCTGTAAACGGAAGAAATAAGTTCCGCTTTAAATAAACCATTTAAAAAATGCAGTGCGGATCTGTCTGATGAGAAGGTTTTTTGGTCTTCCGTCTGCACTGAAAACAGAGGACAAGCCAGTGGAACACTCACGTGCGAGCCTTTAGAATCTCTCTCAGTCAAAGGCCGTCAGTGTTGGCTTCTGCTGTTTCAGTACCACGGCGAAAATGGTGGAATTGTTCAAAAAGGGGAAAATCGATGAGTGTTGAAAGAAAGATTGGAAAGAAGAAAAAAACACAAAAAGAAAGAAAGAGGCGGCAAAACCCCAATTCAACACAATAAACTCTAAATAGAGATGGACAGCGTAACAAAAAATGAAGCGAAAACATATGGATTGCCCCATGGGTGCGACATACACACACAGACACACACACACACGCGCAAGCATACAGGGCGCACACGCACGTGCAAACGCACACACAGATTCACACAGAAACTCACAGAAACACACAAAGCCACACACATGCAAGCGTACACGCACGCACGCACACACACACACACACACAGCAGCAGCAGCACGTCCATTTGTAATTACCCCACAAACAAAAAAAGAAATAAAGTGCTAAACGTATTAAATATATTTTATATAAAGTGTGTGACAACATATAATACGTCGTCCTAAAGTCTGAGGAGCAATGGCATCACCGCAGCGTGTACGGGACGTCCCGTTTCAGAAGCGCCTTCAGATTCAGTCAAAGAGCAAAAAGCTTCAAATGTTGAAAAGCCGTGCCACGTTGGTTCAGTGTGATGCACGGCTCACACCTACAACAGCTGACGCTACCATCTGTGCACCTACACACACACACACACACACACACTGTGCCCGAGGTTGTGTAATAATGTGTGTGCGTGTGCACTTTAGAAAGTGTGTGTGTTTGCCTGTTTTCTGCTCTGCTTCATACAGCCACATCGCAGCTTTAAATAGAACCATGAAGGCCCTTTTTCTGACATGTGTGTGTGTGTGTGTGTGTTTGCCCGTGACCTGATAATAGGTTTCCTCCAGAGTGCATTTCCCAGAGGGTGTGTGTGTGGTGTGCGTGTGCGGTGTGTGTATTGTGTGTGTGCGTGTAGTGTGTGTGCGTGCGCGCGTGTGTGTGCGTGCATGTGTAGTGTGTGTGTGTGTTGTGTGTGTGCGTGTAGTGTGTGTGCGTGCGTGTGTGAGTCTGTGTGTGTGTGCGCGTGTGTGTGCGTGCGTGCATGTGTAGTGTGTGTGCGTGTGTGTGTTTGCCCGTGACCTGATAATAGGTTTCCTCCAGAGTGCATTTCCCAGAGGGTGTGTGTGTGGTGTGCGTGTGCGGTGTGTGTATTGTGTGTGTGCGTGTAGTGTGTGTGCGTGCGTGTGTGTGTGAGTGTGTGTGTGTGTGTGCGCGTGTGTGTGCGTGCGTGCATGTGTAGTGTGTGTGTGTGTGTGCGGTGTGTGCGTGTAGTGTGTTTGCGTGCGTGTGTGTGTGAGAGTGTGTGTGTGTGTGCGCGTGTGTGTGCGTGCATGTGTAGTGTGTGTGTGTGTGTTGTGTGTGTGCGTGTAGTGTGTGTGCGTGCGTGTGTGTGTGAGCGTGTGTGTGTGTGTGCGCGTGTGTGTGCGTGCATGTGTAGTGTGTGTGTGTGTGTGTGTGAGAGTGTGTGTGCGCGTGTGTGTGTGTGTGCGGTGTGTGTGTGTGGTGTGTGTATGTGTGTGTGGTGTTTTCACATCACTGAACACGTGTGTGGTGTTTTACACTGCTCAGAGATTACACGGTCTCTCAGTCTTCAAACATCACACCTGGGACATTCAGCTA
>JAFBJU010001793.1:10000-40365 GCA_016785305.1 Colistium nudipinnis
TGTACATATATGTAAATGTGTGTGTGCAGCTCTTCCCTCTGTCCTGAGGGCGTTGTCGGCCAACATCAGCATTGGACTGTGACTCGCTTCAATGGCCATCGGCGCGCGCGCACACACACATACACACACACTCATTGGACAAATGAGATCTATCCTAGTTTCAAATTGTTTTGAAGCACCCAACTAAATAACGACGTAGGGATGAGATTTGTTGTCATGGCAACTGCATCCAATCACATAGCAAACAAAAGAAATCTGAAAATGATCTCAAAATTGGTGATTAAATCTAATCTGCCCCCCCCTCTCTCTCTCTCTCTATATATATATATGAATATATAAAAAGCAACAATTGAACAATAATATGTATTTACAAGTACATTTATAGTTATAAAATAATGTGAAAAACGAAGGCTGTGTGCGTGCGTGTTACTACTACTGCTCAGACCCTTCTACTGAATGACGTCACTAGTGCAAGAAGGCGGAGCTCAAATTTGTTATCATTTTTTACAGTATATTTTATTTAAAGCCTGTGGCCACGCCTGTTTTTTGAAAGACCGTTTTAATCAATTAAAATGTTCGTTTACAATTGTACATGGATATATACAGTATATATATTTTAAATATGAGTTAAACGCCTTTATTTTGAAATCCAGTTTGCCATATTTCCGGTAGTAGCGTATGTAAATGAGAGAGAAAGCGAGCGAGAGAGAGAGAGAGAAAGGGCGGTCCGGTCTCCTGTCTCTCTTCTCGTGTCAACACAGAAGTCGAGGACATCAGCTGAGAGGAGACACACGTGTGTGTTTGTGTGTTTTTTGTGGACTTGCGGAGACACACACTCACACACACACACACTGAGGCCAATGAATGGAGTGACTTTCTGTCTTGTTGGAATCCCACCTCACAGTGAAGACACTCAGGTAAGAACCCAGGACCTGTCTCTCTCTCCTTCACCTGTCTCTCTCTAATCTGCCCCCCCCCCCTCTCTCTCTCTCTCTCTCTGTGTCCTGCTGTGTGTCACATACTCTGATTTAACTTTGTGATGTGTGTGCAGAATCTGCCTGGTTCCAATTCATTTCAAATTACAAAAGTCAAGTTCAAATGTGGAGAAAAACATTTAAAATATGAAGAATGAGAAATATAAAAAATACATTTTTTTTTTTAAATATTGTATATCAGAATAAACGATATAACAATTCAACTTTTAGAATATATCAAACTATAAATGTTAGCCTAGCGACATTAGCTCATGAAAACATTCTGTTGATTTTCCCGTTCAAAGCGCAAAGTAGAACCTGCTAAATATTCAGCCACAGAAAGATGATTTGTGAATAAATGAAAAATATCCCGGATTCACGTGATCGCATTCTGCAAATAACTGAACCTCATGTGGGTGACTTCCTGCTGTGGGCGGGTGAGAAGACACACAATGAGAATTCCCGTATTTCACATACAACGTCCCACAGACGCAGCGTCCAGGACAGAAGACGCATTGTAGCTGTAGCGTGTTTTCTCTCTGAAGAAATATTCATTCCAATATGACGTTTTCTGCGTTAAAAAAATATATATATATATTATAATAATTAAATGAATAATGCTAAAATAATACTTTATCAATCCCCAAATGAGAAAATGAGGTTTACATGTGACAGCAGGAAAATGAAACGGTACTTGGGATGACGTCCCCCTGTTTCCTACGTCGTAAAATGATTTTGGAATCATTGAGGGGATCAATAATGACAAATCAATGAGTGGAATCGGTAATAGTACAGCTATCAATACGCTGATCAGCTTCCCTCCTCACAAGCTGCTCATCATTCCCGAACTCACAACTGTTCATTATTTCCATGTGTGTGTGTGTGCGTGACCTCTGACCCCTCCCGGCCCGCCAGATTCAGAGTGTGCAGCCGAGCAGGCTCCCCTGGCCTTATAAGTCCAGGCCGCCAAACTTTCAACCTCATGTGATCTCACCAAACCACAAGGTTCCAAAAAAAAAAAAAAGAATCAAGTTTTGGTTTTATTCTCGAAAGACTCGACGGAGACGGAACGGCGTCGCTGCTCGGATTCCGTCTCCATCGATCTCTGCAGGAAATAAAAGCCAGTGGCTCCGAGCCGCTGGTCGTAAAAAGACGGAGACGCAGTGAGCGGGCGAGCGGCGATGGAATCTGAGCAGGACCATAAAAAATAAAAAAAAGGCCCTGAACGTGATTTATTTTCCTTCTAATGGAAACCGGGGCAGGAGATGATTCAGTTTAACGGCTGCGACTGTCCTATTACAACCGAGAGTGCAGCCGGCTCCGGTTACACAGGCGCAGGAACTCCCACAAACTACCATCACAATACATGCAGCAGCAATTGTGATGAATACAGAATGTAATATTATTGATGCGTTTATGAACGAGACTTAAAAAGCACGATTATTTATGGTTTATTTATTGATATGTTTTCTTATGGTCAACGTAGTTTCTTTCCAATATTAAGTAGGAAATGCTATTGATGCGGGTTATTTCCTTGAATGTTTGTCTCATTGTATCCAAAATATCAAATTGTCTCATAATTGAAATAATTAGGTTTACTTTGATTATGATGTGATAAGTAGAGTAAGAAGTAGCGCAAATATATTATTATTATATATTGCAACAGTTTGTTTTGAATTTTGCCCTATATTTCTCATATCACCGTACTACATGACTATCTAATTAATATTAGGATTTAATTTGCCACATTCTGTGACATTATTGTTCTCTGTGTGTATGTAGGTCAAAATACACACACACATCCAATCAGTAGAACACAATTATGCCGTTGTGGCCTTGGATGATGGTCCTTGGAAAATTTGGGACATTTTGAACATAGCATTACATACCCTACCAAAATGTGTGTGTGTGTGTGTGTGTGTGTGCAGGGGGCGCAGCGTCCTGCAGATGGGGAACGCTCATTGTTGTGTTGTTTTTTTCAGTCTTGGGAATGAGAGGCTCGGCTCTGTACTGTATGGCGGAGGGGGGGATGGTCGGGAGACTTTCTGTGAAATTTGTGACAATGGAGCTCTGTTAAGCTGTGTGTGTGTGTGTGTGTGTGTGTGTGTGTGTGCGTTGTGTGTGTGCACTGTGTGTTTGAATGGAATGATGTGGGTAGATGCCGTGTGGGTCAAGGTTGAAAGGTCGGACGTGAGGCCTGTCCAGTCATATTTAACTTTTCTCATAACTGAGGGTTCCCACGTAGACATGTGAAGGAAAGTTGTGCGTATCCGTGTGTTTGTGTGCGACTTGTGTTTTTGCCATCACTAAATCTTTGTTAAATGTTAATCTGCCCGAAAGGAAAACGTTTCAGCTCCTCTTGACAGAAAAAAAAATGCTCTGGGTTGTATCCATTTAATTTGGAGAAGGTGACACATAGAAAGGAATGTAATCATTTGGATTTGTAATGTTCTGTTTGTTGTGAAATTGTTGTTGAGTTGTGTTTATGTTTTAGATCCGAGTGATGAAAAAAAAAAAAAAAAAACATCAAAGAAGCTTCTCATCCCTTGGACGTGTTTCTGATCCTAAAATAGAGCCAGTTTTTAAATCAGACGCAGGAACTTAAGCATCGAAAGGGATGCATTGAGGGACGGATGGTGGTCCGACGGGCGGGACCACCCACCAGTTGTAACACACCTGGAAAGGTGTGTCACGTGACCAGAAAGGGGAAGCAGATCGTCTTCTCTGTAGAAAGGTTGCTTAGTTGCAAAAAAAATAAATAAAAATCCTTGTGGCGAGGAAAGAGAGGGGGCGACGAGGTGTCACCCCGTTCCAGACAGGAAGTGTCACCTTATTCCAGACAGGAAGTGTCACCGTCCCACACAGGAAGTGTCAGCAACATTTTGTGTCCACCGCCGGTTTGTGGAGGCTGATAAGAACCAGTCAGGAAGTGAACATCTTTTCCAAATGTCCTGGCGTGGACACCACAGGCTTGAACGTGGTATTGAAAAAAAAAAAAAAAAATGGAGGAGACGAGGATTCTTCTTCTTCTTCTTTGAAATGCAGAAAAAATGGAACAAAAGCTCTAAAATCCAGATGTCGGGGTTGTGTGTGTGTGTTCAATGAATCATAATGAGGTTTTGAATGCAAGTGTTGCGAGTGTGCGCGTGTAGCCGCGTTATCAGCGTGTCTGTCCGCTGCTCTTTACTTCCTTCCTCCCTGATTCGGCCGCATTCTTTGAAACACAAAACCAAGACAAAAGTGTTGTGTGGTGTGTCACTGGCCCGCTCAGACGCTCATTGTGGTGTAACTGGGAACAATGGTGGCGATACACGGAGCCCCAGCTGGTCTGGGGTCAGCCAAGACGCCGCGCTGATCTCAGATCAGATCATAAAACTCAATCGACTCAATTATTATAATACATTCTTCTATGATTAACACGTTCATTTCGCGGATGAATTGAATGGTTGATCACTCATTATTTCCAATTTTATAAACCAGCCCAAAATGTCATTTATTGTTCATTTTAATCCATTCATCAGCGGTTGGACGCCACTCACACAGTTATTGAAAAAACAAAAGGAATTTGTGGTTATTTTTGGCTGAGGACAATTTTCACACATGATTAAAAATAGGTCAGCTAGTTTTCTCTGCTCGTCCTGTTTTTTTTTTTTTCTCACTCTTTCACGCCTCAGAGATGAAAGCGTGAACGTGCCTCATGTATGTAGAGCAGATGATTTTTTTGAACACGCTGTGACACGATTTCATCAGTGGTAAAAAGAATATTCTTAGTTGTTATTATTATTATTAATTTCTTATTACCTTGAACGTGTTTTAACGAGGGATGACATCAATTCACAGATCACCTGAACTTTTGATCATCTCAGTTTAGATTGAAAAGGAGGTGAACAGACTACCCTCTCACCCTGTTTCCTGTCCCGCCTTCACAAAATCTAACAAAATAAAAGCTTAAATAAAAGAATAACAAATAAAAGACAGAAGGAGCGTCGACAGTGCACAGTATATTTAGCATAATATGTTCAATGCAGATTTGAATCTTTTCTCACAATTTAAATGGGTGCAGAGTGAGATGATATGAAAGCAGCCCAAGCTCCTTCAGGTTCTTAAAGATGCTGTGGTGCCCACATGTGGCTGTGAAGTGGAAGTCTTTCTTTTATATTATATATATTATATATATTATATTATATATTTTGATTTAATCCTCACTAAAAATCCTGCAGACAACACTTTGGTATTTGCTTAGTTAAAATAAGAAAATGAAGTGAAAACTACTTGCAGTTAAATAATATATAGGTTTGTTTTTTTGTTTTGTTTATATTCATGTACCAAGAAAAAAAATATCTGATAGATACATGGAGTGAATTATATTCTCAGTTTGATAAAAAAAAAACAACAACTTTAGTTTCCTCCTCTTTCTCAGGAGAGGAAACAGGAAGCAGCTAAAAGCTTAGAGGAAGTCAATGCCATGGTTTATGTTTCCATCCTGTTCTTACACTGCCGGGTTTCGCTTAAACTTTTAAAACATGTCCTTTATAGTTGAGGAGTGATATGGATTTTAAGGGATTAGACGTTTAAATTTCGACTTTTGGAAAACAAATTATCCATGAAATAATTGCGATTGGTTATTTTATCGTATACTATAAATACAAATTTGAAATTTAAAACAAATAAACCCACATTTTTTTAACTTGAATTATGAAATATAAAAAAAGTAAATAATTCATGCAATGATTCCATCAGCCAATGACATAGCAGCATATTCAGGTCACTTTTCATCTGAATAAGTCACCCTATACATTCACACCTTCATATTATTCACTGTATGTGATTCCGTCGCCTTTAGTCTTCCCGGAGACCTGATTTATTTTCTCAGACACTTTGTCCAACTTTTTTTTTTTTTCCCCCTCTCGTCTCCTCTCAGACTCAGATTCTGGACGACAGCTCTTTATTCACCTGATCGCTCCACTTTCTTCCTCCCACTCTTTCTCCACCTTCACTCCCTCCCTCCCTCCCTCCCTCCCTCCCTCCATCCACCCCGACTACATCAACAAGCTTATAACTTATATAACTGAGGTGGGTGAATTGAATGTATAGAAAGATGGAGACTCACCCACTGTGGTGGACCAGATTTAGATTTCTTGGGTCCACTCAGGTCATCACATTGATTCCAGCGTGTAGTTTCCAAAATTCACCCACTGGTGCACGTCTGTGGAGCAGAGGAGAATAATATAAATATAAGTATTTTATTTCCTCCTCTGTCAACATTTTTCATTGAATAAACATTTAATCTCTCACAGGATTAGATGATTTTATCCTCTTTTTTTTTTTTAAATCTTCTGTCTTTTATTCTTTTATCTTTTTTTCTTCCATATCTTTTAGTATTTTATTATTTTGGCTTCATGTGACATCTGTGGTGTTTCCATATGGTAGATGTACGAGACCCGGCTGCTTCTTATGGTTTTTTTTATTCTGTGGAATCCATTTTGTGTGCGTCACGTTGCTGTCCAAACTGAGCCTGATGGATTGAGTCAGATCATATAAAATAGGAAATCTGGGCCCTGCTCTTCCTCGACCTTCGGCTCCATCAAAGGTCAACGTCACGTTCTGAAAGCCAAGTCTGACTATTTTCTGCCCCTTTTATCCTGGAACAAACTTGGAGTCTTTCCTGAACAGATATATTTGCACCAAATGTGTGCTTGGAGATTTGGTGCTGGATGCTCTCAGACCACATGACGCCCGTGAGGAGGCGAGCTCATGTGGTCCGTCGCCCTCACTCTGCAGGCCCGAAGAATCAGGGCAGAACAGATGAATATTCTGACTCACACATTATGTTATTTCGGAATTTGTTTGTGTGAATGTACGTGCGCGTGCGTGCGTGCGTGCGGCGATTCTCCAAAACAACGAGAGATGCAGGAGGTGAATAATGTGAAGGAGAGTATAAAGGAGGCGAAGGAGAGAGAGGATGGAGGAGAAGTGAAGGAGGAGAGCGGGGAAGCCGGGGCTGCTGGGTAATGTTTGCATGAACGTCAGTCTCCCTTAGCGTCTCTGAATCCTTCACCGTCTTCATCTTCACTCGCTCTTTCAATCACTTCCTGAAGTTGTAGCTGCGCTCAGGTGCCAACACAGAGAGGAACCAGGGTCTGACAGCACACGCGCGCACGCACACACACACACAACATAAACGCGGGCACACTCGCACGCACGCCGTCTCACCATCCTTCTGTCCTTTTCGAGTGAACGCAGTGGAACAAAGTGAAGGAATCTCGAGTGTCTATAAAATAAAATTGGATAAATTGTCGAAAAACGGGTCAGAGATGGTTTGTGTTGCTTTTTACAACACATTGAAGCAAAAACAGACATTTAACACACTTTGTTTGTGGAGCATCAGCGTCCGCCACCAGGTTGTGAGTCTAAACGGAGGAGACACAGAGAGAGAGAGAGAGAGAGAGAGAGAGTCAGCAAATAGACCTGAGGGAGAAAGAGAGAGAGTGAAAATAGAGAGAGATGTGTGGCAGGGTGGAAAGGAGTGAAGAGGCGACTGAGGCTGGAATAAAAAACGAGGGAGCGACTGGGATGGATCTGGGTCCGCAGAAGAAGAAAAAAAAACCTTCCGACACCAGGAACCAGGAAGGAAACTAGTAAAACAAAAATGGGACCGATATAGATTTAGAGCCAATCAGAAACCGGACGGCGAACTTGGCTTTGGAAGGACCTTCGTGGATTGGCCAATTTTATTTGGAATTGATTTGTGGCGAGGACGACGATGATTGACATCTGGATAAATCCAGGATTACAAATTCACACATTCCAATTTCAAACTCACCCTGGATCCGCCTCAGGCCCCGACGCCCAGGTGACCCCCGTGCCCAGGTCAGAGCACACGTATGTGGCGGGGCGATGCTGAGGGCGTCGGGCGTGGCACCGGCCCCGGCGGGCCACCGCTGGAGGTTCCAGTGCTCGGTGGGCGTGGACTGTAGCGACGTGGAGCCCCGCTGCATCTGGTTGGCCGTGTTGAGGGGCGTGTCACCCGCGCCCAGCCCGACGCCCATCGCCTCGCCGAGGAGACGGGGCTGGCGCCGCCGGGCGTCCTGGGTAGGAGGGGACACAGTGGATTAGGAGATTGCATAGATATGTTGTTCTTAGATTTAAATTATCGTTATTATAGAGTCACCATCCAACATATGGCGTAAAAGTTCCAAAAACGTTGCTTACGGATTACTATAAAAAAAAAAAAAACAACTTCAATCTTGGAGAAAGCGATGTGGTCATTTCGTTCAGTTGTGTCTTTGCGTGTCCTCAGGGACGATTCTTGCTTTAACCTTCACATCTGCATCGTCCTTTTATATCAGGGGTCAAAGGTCAGAGCCCCGGCTGTGAACTCTGGACGGGGGGCCGAATCAGCACATGGTGTGTGTGTGTGTGTGTGTGCGTGCGTGCGTGTGTTATGTAATGCAGCACTGAGGGGGCCGTTGACTAGTGGAGGGGACAGGAGACGAGGCGGATGCCCTCGCTACCCACAGAGATTCATGTAGCTTTATATAATCTTTTGTGTGTACTGTACGTCTCTACTTGTGTGTGTGTGTGCTTTTACATCTTCTCAAATGTGCATGAGTGTTCACATCCCTTCCCCACATGCGGCTCAGGCTGTTTGCTGGGAAACGGATTGTTTTTAGTGATCCAGTGTCCAACATACACGCAACAATGAAAGCTATTAATTGTCCAAAAAATACAGGCCAGTGGGCAGTTTATCGTTCATTTAGATGCAAATCAATGTTTACTGTAAAAATAGTGAAATTACAGCATAAAAAAAAACACTTCAAAGTGACAATGTCATTATGAACACGAACACACTGGCCTGTTGCCATTTTAAACACAAACTGTGTGTGTGTGTGTGTGTGTGTGTGTGTGTCAGCTCTGTGTTTGCATTCCCTCGTGTGTGACATGTCACCTGCAGTGAAGTTGGATGAAACATGCACGCACGCACACACACACACACACACACACACACACACAATGAACATTGTGTGTAAAAAATAAATAAATAAGAAAAAAGGCCAGTGATAAAAATTAAATGTCTGACAAAAGCAAATAGAAACAGTTTAAACGCCTTATTATTATTAACGGAGGAAACAAAAAGGAGGAGGAAAAAAAACAAAAAATACAAAATTACCTTCCCTCTGTGGAAGGCGTGCGTCTCCTCCCTGGAACTATTCTTAGAGGCGAAGGTTTCCCCACAGCGAGCTTCCCAGGAGCTCCACCATCCACTTCCTGTCTCAAGAAACAGCTTCCTGTTGTTTTTCTAACGGGCCTGGTCGGGTTTGAAGTACGAGATGTCAGTCAAACACGGCTCCGTGATCCTTCCTCCAATCCGTCTCCTGTTTTCAATTCACTGCTCAAATCTGAAAAAAAATATATATATATATATTATTATATAACACTATATTTAACACTTTTTAAGACCTTTCAAAAACAGTCAGGAAATTAATTTTAAGCTAAACAAGTTGCACAATTCTGCATTTACACACAATAATATATATATGTATATTATTATTTTTTTCCATTTTAAAATGAGCATCTTCAAAATCCTTAGAAGTCTCTGTATTAACAATAAGGTTAATATCTCCAAGTGGATTAAACAGTGAATCCCTGTGTGTGTTTGCCTTTGTTGGACGTCCTGCACCACACACACACACACACACACACTGGAGGATGTTTGAGTCACCCTCTGTGTGAAGGTGAACGCTGCCTTTGTCTATTGTTCATCTGATTTTCCAGATCTGCGTTTATGAGCCCTAATAAGGTTCCTGTTGTTCCATGGCTGCTATTTATAAGTCCTATTATTTTTACCATGCGCCATTGTTGGCTGGAGGTAATAAACGGGATTAAAAGTGATTATGGATACTTCCTCTTTGGAGAGAGGAAGTATCCTGGAAACTCCTCGGCATTGGTGGAAATCTGGATTTGGGCCGAGTCCTCGGTGAATGGACCGCACACGCCCACTTCCACCCTCGCCCACTTCCTTTAAATGTGCGCCACTGTAAATGAACACGAAGTCGCGGGCAGGTTGGGTGGATTCGCGTGAAGATGAAATTGGAAATGTTCTTTGAGATTCATTCGGTAACGTTTTGTAAAAAAAATTCCCCCAAGAGGTTAAAAAGAACCCACCGGGCGCCGTGGATTGAAACTCTCTCTCTCTGCACCCTCTCTCGCCCTCCAGGCTAAAGGGCGGCGAGATGGCATGGTGTCCTCCAATGAGAACCGGCGTCGGCCGCTGTCGTCGGGCGAGGTGGAGGGCGTGTCCTGGCGAGGCCCGCGGACCATCTTCCTCCAGAAGAACTCGCAGGGATTCGGCTTCACGCTGCGCCACTTCATCGTCTACCCGCCGGAGGCCTCGCTGCACAGCCTCAAGGTCAGAGGTCGACTCCGTGAATCCCCCGCCTGGTCATGAGGTCATACGGTCCTGTAACCATGGTGATCTGAGAGAGAAAGAGAGAGAGAGAGAGACCTGAGTAACTGTGTTTTTGTTTTTTTTCGACAGGATGAAGAGAACGGAAATATGACCGGATCAGGTGAGAGCTGCGCGTTTCGGTTGAATCAGCTTCCGATTGTTGGAATCAGTCAAAGATCCGAGTTTAGACACGGAAAACCAAAAAGTCCTGTGAATCTCACTGGAAACGAGGGTCGAAACTGAACCTTTGTCTCCCCCTTGTGGCAGCGTGAGGAATGACACCAACTTTGTCACACTGAGACGTTTCCACACTTCAAAGTGCCTTAATCAAGTTGAATAAACTGTCTTTTCAGAATTTCACCCACGCACACAAAACCATAAAAGGAACGAATGAATTGAAGAATTGGAGGGGGCGTGTTTTACCTCGGGACTAATTAGGACTCATTGTAGCTATCGGGTTATATAAAGCACATATTCCGAGCAGGCGAGGCGAAGGTAATTGACCTCCTCAGACTGGATTGTGTACTTGCGTGTCTGCAGGACGGCGGAGGTCACGTTTAGAGCCGATGGACACAATCTTTGTGAAGAGCGTCAAAGAGAACGGTCCCGCAGAACAAGCTGGACTGTGCACAGGTAGAATACACAATAAACATCACAGATGGACCTCAGTTGGCCCTCATCTCGAAAGATGCAGATCACCAGAGTAAATCGTCACTTTTCCAATACGTCAGAAATAAACGAATAAAATTTGGTAATTAGGTTTGGAGCATTTCAAAAATCCATAAAGTCCTTTCTGTGCGTTCCAGGTGACAGGCTGGTGAAGGTTAACGGTGAAAGCATTCTTGGGAAAACCTACTCTCAAGTGATCGCGCTGATCCAGAACAGGTGAGGGTCAGGACACGCGTGACATACCGTGCACGTATGTTGCTGTATGTTAACGTTGTTATTTTTAAACTTTTCAGTGAGAACATTCTGGAACTCTCCATCATGCCAAAAGATGAGGATGTGTTGCAGTTGGTAAGTGTGAGTATGATTTTTCTTCTATTTTTCGCCTCTTTCTCACCCCTGAAGTTGCGGCTTTTTAACGAATAACTTTTATCGTTTATTTTTTGAATCAGAAATGACTGATGGTGAAACCATGTTGCACAGAAATGCTGAAATGTATTGAATACATTGACGTGGCTTCACTCCGCCCTCCATCTTTTCCCGCCATGTTTTATATCTGACTCCTGACTCCGCCCCCTCCTCAGGCGTACTCCCAGGATGCCTACCTGAGAGGAAACGAGCCATATTCAGGCCACGCCCAGAACCTCCCGGATCCTCCACCGGTCTGTTACCAATCCATCAAACCCGCCGACCCGGGCCACACCCTCCACTGCCTCCCCGACAACTGGCAGTGCCGACCTGGCACCTCCTCACCCCTGGACAACCACCCCCCCGTCGCTGCTACCCCGACCTCCGGCTGGCCCGGGGGCCCCGAGGACTCCGGCAGGCCCTTTGCTCTGCCGGGACGGCCCCGCGGCGGCGGACGCTCCTCGGCCGTCAGCGCCCTCGACTTTCACTTTGCAAACCACAACGCCGCCATCGCCTCCGCCACGCTGCCCACGCCCAGGAAGAGCGGGGCGTCATCCCGCGCCGACGCCCTCTGCCACCAGGCCCTGTCCGAGTGGTACTACAGCCAGGCGGAGGCGGCGGAGCGCATGTCCCCCCGACACCGCAGTGTGTCCCAGGACCGGTTGGTGGAGCTGGGACTCGGGTTGGCGCTCAGCCCGGGACCCGCGCCTGCACCTGTAGACCAACGGCGAAGAGAAACCCTCCTGCAACACCACCAGGCAGCCGGGGCCGCTTCCCATGATTCCTTCTGGCTGGGCGGTTGGGGGGGCGTGTCGGGACCAGGGAGCAGGTCGTGCTCAGAGAGCCTGCTGGCGGCCTACGCCGAATACGAGCACAACTACGGCCGCTCCGTGGAGACGTTGGCGCAGGCGTCGGCGCTGGTGTCACCGCGTTACCAGCACACCTCGCAAAGCTCAAAGCTCACCCAGCAGGCTGAGGGGCCTCAGCGCCATACCACGGTGACTCCGCCCCTCATCCCCGCCTCCTCCTCCACGGCGTCTCCCGTTGGTCCCAGGCCGTCGGGGCAGCAGGTGGCCGAACCGCAAACCAGACGGGTCAGAGACGAGGAGGAGACGGTGGGCTACAGAAGCTACAGTCCGTCTTTCGCCCGCAGATCCGGTCACCTCCTCCAGCAGGCGCACTCCTTCAGAGACCCCGCCCACCTGCAGCGGAGCAGGAGCGGCCCCGTCCACGGCCAGCTGGTCCCTCGGCCCCAGTCCACTCCTGTCCTTTCCACGTCCGAGGAAGAGGAGGCGGTGGTCCCGCCCGCCTCCCTGAACCAGGAGGTGGTCCTGAGACAGAAGCCTCCTTTGAGCCGGCGGACCCCCGTTCAGGCTCTTCGTCATCCACACTACACGTCCCACGTGGAGTCACCGGAGGCCACTTCATCCGGGAGCCCGTTCCCCCTCCCCGCGGGGCTCGGCCCCAAACGGGGGGCCAACGGCAGCCTGGCCCAGCACGCCTTCGACTCGCTGTCGTCCATTCCCTTCATAGGTCAGTCAACATTTCCCTTTACATGACGCGGTCTTTGTGTCTCTGTCCTCTACATGTCAACGTCTCCACCTGATCGTTTGATTTCGTCTGTCTGTCAAATATTTGTTCCTTTCTCCCTAAAATGGAATTTATCAATTCATCTATTTCCGCTCTTGTCCTATAGGCCATACAAGCTAATATTAACCAATCAGTGACCTGAATGCGACTCCTCCTCCTGCCGCTCCTCCCCTGGTCGATCTTCCGTCTTCGTCTCATCTCGTCTCTCGTTTTTGTCTCGTCAGTGTTTTTTTTAATCCATCGTCTCTCACCTGTTGTCAGATGAACCCACCAGTCCCAGCGTGGACTTACAGGCGCGCTATGTCCCGGCCTGCTCGGTGGTGTCCAGCTCCCAGGCCTCCACCTCCACCTCTGTCTCCCCCACCCTGTCCCCCGTCTCCTCCTTTGTCCGACCTCACTGTCACGACTGCAGTGAGTCTCACTGTATCCACCAAATAACATTTTCATTTTTTAAAGGATGGAATTCATCCCCGTCTAATGTTACATTAATCACTCACCCTCTGGTCACTTCACACGTCGCTATCTCATTATTAATATTGTTATTATATTTATTATGATTTTGATCATTATTTCTATTATGATAATAATTGTAATAATAATGATTATTATTACAATTACATTATGATTACTTTTATTATTATTACTAGTACTACAATTATTATTATTATTGTTATTATTTAACCCCCTTTTCTCCTCGTCTCTGACTCGTCTCTCGTCTCTTCAGGAAGTATAAAAAGTCGCCGCTCGTCTTACCTGCTCGCCATCACCACCGAGAGATCCAAGTCCTGCGACGAGGGGCTCAACAACTTCAGGGAAGAAGGTCGAGTCTTCTCGTAAGTTGGCGCCCACGCTCCGGCTTCACAAACCTTAAAAACAATGATTCGGAAATTGGACTGAATTTGCGGTATTTTTCTGAATCACAGCAAACTACCAAAAAGGGTCAAGAGCTTTTTCACTGACGGGGTGAGTGGTTACGATTGTTACGACACCTACAGTTGTTGCGTTTCTTCACTCACCATG
Organism: Colistium nudipinnis; assembly: GCA_016785305.1. Classification (NCBI taxonomy): domain Eukaryota; kingdom Metazoa; phylum Chordata; class Actinopteri; order Pleuronectiformes; family Rhombosoleidae; genus Colistium; species Colistium nudipinnis. The sequence goes on from JAFBJU010001793.1 coordinate 24,107, forward strand.
TTAACGCCGTGATCTGTGTCCCAGTCGCTGGAGAGCCTGCGCGCTCAGGAGGAGGCGCGCTCCAAACGCCACTCCACCTCGGAACTGGGAACCATCACGTTCAGCGACGTGCGGAGGGAAGGGTGGTTACACTACAAGCAGATCCTCACAGAGAAGGGAAAGGTACGACACACACGCAATCGGGGTTTGAAAGGTCAAAGGTCATAGGGTCCAGTAATAAACAGGTTTTTTGTCTCCCGGCGCTTACAGAAAGTCGGCGGTGGCATGCGGCCGTGGAAACGCGTGTACTCCGTGCTGCGTTCCAATTTGCTTTTCCTCTACAAGGACAAGCGGGAGGCGGTGCTCCACGGCGCGGGGGCGGGGCCCAGCCAGGACGAGCATCCGCCCGTGGGCATCCGCGGCTGCCTGATCGACATCGCCTACAGCGAGACCAAACGCAAGCACGCGCTGCGGCTCACCACGCAGGACTTCTGCGAGTACCTGCTGCAGGCCGAGGACCGGGACGACATGCTGGCCTGGATCCGCGTCATCCGGGAGAACAGCAAGACCGACAACGAGGTTCCTTGCACCTTTTAAACACACAACGTCAGTCCACCTTTACGCACACAAAGCTCACTCATAGTTTCGTCCCCAGGAGCTGGGTTTCTCCAGACAAGCGCTCATCAACAAGAAGCTCAACGATTACAGAAAACACAGGTGAGCGCAAAGGGCGGGAAACCTCCAGAGCTCCTAGGATACGACAGTATCGCGATATCTGGGTCACGATTCAATATTATTTCATTAAAATTGATTTTTTTGGGGGGGGGTTTCAAATATATTGCAATATGCTGCCATTTGTTTAGATTTATTTTTATTTTTATTTTTTTATGTTGTAATAGGATAAAGCTCTCTCCAATGAGCACAATTTAAATTTGTGACCCAAAATATTCCAATACTATGCTGTATTATTTTTTTTTTTCTGCGGGAGATGAAAAAGACAGCTCGGCTAATTCCTAAATTCCTCTTTTCCAGTCTGACCGGTAACAAGCTGGACTCGTCTCCCAGAGTCCACCGCATGATGTCTCCCTTCCTCCTGACCAAGACTGACAACACCTCAGTGAGCCGCACCTCCAGGACAGGTGAGGAAAAAAAAGGGACTATTTCAGGTTGTTTAAGGATGAAAAAAAACACCTAATTAGTCTGGCAACTTAATACAAATGTATATATAATAATAATATATACAAGTATCATTTATAAATATAGTTGCAGGGGAATATTAACGATGAGGAAATGGTCGACGCGGTAGAAAAGTGAATCAGAGCTCTTCGTGTGGTTAAAATGCGTTTGTGTGCACTCAGATGAAAACAAGGCATTGTGGGGCATCAACATCATGAAGAAAGCCAAGAAGACGTGCAGCCCGAAGGCTTTCGGAGTGCGACTGGAGGACTGTCAGCCGGCCCTCAACCATAAAGTAAACCCCATTGAATTATACTGAACTAGACACTGACTCCAGTTAAGGATTTTGATGTTGCGATATACCGTTAAAATATTTCAAAATTCCGTTTTTGAAAGCAGTTAAAAAAAAATAATAATAATAAAAAAAGATAACTCACCCGTCATCCTCCCGGTGGGTCCTCAGTTTGTGCCTCTGATCGTGGAGATGTGCTGCGGCGTGGTGGAGGCCACGGGACTGGAGTACACCGGAATCTACCGCGTGCCCGGCAACAACGCCATGGTGTCCAACCTGCAGGAGCACCTCAACAAGGGCCTGGACATCAACGCGGCTGAGGAGGTACAAGGGAGGACACGCACATAAAAAAAAAAAAAAGAAAACTAAAAAATGGTTTTATTTACGGGGATTGCTGGATTATTCTCTCCATGCAGAGATGGCAGGACCTGAACGTGATCAGCAGCCTGCTGAAGTCCTTCTTCAGGAAACTGCCCGAGCCTCTGTTTACTGATGGTGAGCACCATCGTCTCGTATATCTTCTGTCACTGGATCATCTCATCAATTTGGACACAAAGAGAAAAAAAATTATAATAATCCAAAAATCAGATGTGGTTTGTTTGTTTTTGGAAATCACACTTAACATTGATTTATTTCATTTTTTTATTTTTTTTATTTAATGAACCAACAGACAAATACCACGATTTCATTGAAGCCAACCGAATAGGAGACGCGGAGGACAGACTGAAGACCATGAAGAAACTGGTGCGTGTCTCTATGTGGTTTAAAATAAGAATAAATGATAGGTTTGATATATTTTCATCCATTCTGCTTTTATTCAGCTCCACGACCTCCCGGATCACTATCACCACACCCTGAAGTACCTGGTGGCTCACCTGAAAAAGGTGGCAGACAACTCCGACAAAAACAAGGTACCACCACCTCCGCTCGCCCGTTTCCTGTTTCCTGTTTTGCAATAATTACGCTTTCAGACATAACTTGATTTTTCCTCCGCAGATGGAGCCCAGAAACCTGGCCCTGGTGTTTGGTCCGACTCTGGTGAGGACGTCGGAGGACAACATGACCGACATGGTCACTCACATGCCTGACCGCTACAAAATAGTGGAGACACTTATTTTGCATGTAAGGAAAAAAATAAAAACATCATTTAAAACAGGCTCGTCCTGTATTTTTGGGTTCATACTGCGTGTTGTTACTTCGACAGCATGACTGGTTCTTCGGTGACGGACAGTTGGACAAAAACCAGAAGGTGTGTTTTTGTTTTTATTTGAAATAATTGTCAACGCTCAGATTTCCACATTGTTCATCTGTATCTTTTTTTTCCCTGTGTGTGTGTGTGTGTGTGTATAAATATAAATGTATACATAAAAAGACTCCTGAGGACAAGCGGGACATGCAGCCCGTGCCCAACATTGACCATCTGCTGTCCAACATCGGCCGGCCGGGGATGCCCGGGGAGGCGTCTGGTGAGGAGGAGCTCCAAATCCTTAACGTAGACTCATTCTAATGTATGCGTCTGATGACAAAACGGGTTCAGAACAAAACAAAACAAAAAAAATCACATTTAGCTTTAAAAAAAAGAATTGTCACTTGTCCAATGTTAGAATTTGGCAAAAATTCAGCAAAAAAAATGCAGCTCATCTTTAAACTGTGTGTTTGGAGGAGTCCACCGTGGAGCATTTTCTCTCTGCTTTGTTAATATTTGACTAACTTACTAGCTAGGGACTGAAAATAGAAATCATTCCAAATCAGTGGGGTGGCAAATCATTCCAGTTTTCATTTGTCTGAAACAGGAAACGGCTTTAAATCCAACTCAGGGTAACGACTAATGAATCTAAGCGTCTTTTTCCTCCTCAGTAGATCTTTTTTTTCTGCCTGATTTAATCTCATTCTGATGTTTCCCACTTTTTTTTTTCTTTTTCTTCTTCTTCTCCTCCTTCCTGGACCTTTACGCACTGGTTTAGCCGAGACAGTGGATCGGCCTCTGCGGTAGGAACAGGTCTCCTCCTCGTGTGTTGTTTCTGTTTGGATTCATCATCCATTTCTCACTTTCACCTCTGTCAAGGTCAACTCTAGCCATCGTTTCAACCACGAAACAATATATTTGAATATTTGGATTTTTAAGATTATCCTGAGATTATTCCCAGATACTGGCTAGAGTTCTCCAGAATTTTGCATTAATGGTGTGTGCCTTTTGTTGTCCCACTGACACACCGACGCTTCAGCTGTTCAACCATGGCGTGACCTCTAACCTACGTCGTCCTCTTCTCTTCTAGATTCCACCACCAGCGATTCAGTTAAATCAAAGGTAAAAAGCTAAAAACCTCGTGTGAATTTAAAAATCCTGGATTATAACACGTATTAAGGTTGATGGATTTGATGACTTTCAGCTTTCTGCAAGCTTCTCCAAGAAAGAGCTGAACGCCAGAGACCTGATGCCCAAGTCCATCATCACCGCCGTGACCCGAAAACGTAAGAAATGCCTCAGCACTCACCTGCCGGGCAGCAGCGCAGACGAGGACTCCGAGCACGAGCCGGTGAAAACCAGCAACTGTCGGGGGGGAGGAGGAGGAGGCCAGGAGGTCAGAGGGGGCGAGGAGGAGGAGAAGGAGGAGAAGGAGGAGGCCGCCAAGGGAGAACGAGTCACTAAGGAAAAAAGGGGTGGGGTGAAAGAGGGAGAACACGTGAAGAAAGAAACTGGGGACGATGAGAAAAATTCAGAAACTGAGAACAAGCAGAAAAAAAATCACAGCTTCATGTACTCACACCATCAAAACCAGGACTCCCATCCAGGACCCTCAACTGGGAGTCATCCTCCATCCCACCGGAGACCCGACCATCCGCCAACGGGTCGTCCCACCGTCCCGGTCTGGATCGCCCCCACCAGGCCTCCCAGCTGCCACCAGGCGTCCGGCGCTCAGCCGGATCGGATCCAGCCGGTCCGCCACAGGAGAAGCAGAGGAGGAGGAGGGAGGACGAGGGCGGTGTCCATGAACGTGGAGCTGGAGCTGGGCAGGAGCGAGGAGCGGGTCCGAGGGTGGAGGGCCGAGGGGGTGGAGGTCATCAGGGTCGTCGAAGGTCAGCGAGGACGGGTGGGAGTTCCTCAGGGAACGATCGTAGGGCCCAGGTTGATCCATCCGACAGCTCCTCCCCCTCTCTCCTCCTCCACCACCTCGTCCTCCTCCTCGAGTCCCTCTGCGGTGGTCCTTCGGAGGTCAACGGCTGGTCCGCGGGACAAAACGAGAGCGCAGCGCCGTCACACTGTGATAGTTTAACACGTTTCGTTCTACTAACACGACACCAAGTTCTCATGTGCTCGAGACTCCGCCCCCGCCCCCCATTTTTTTTTATGGGCAGCAAAGCTGGAGACGAAAGTACCTAAAAAACTTAGAAGCTGGTTTGACACCAAAATCCCCAAAAAACAAAAACAAGTATTTCTCATTAACATTATATTCCTCAACTACCTTTCAAATAATATATTTTTTTAATTATTCCAAGACTTTCTCTTTAGAACATTAAACAACCATGTGAACATTTGGTCCCCTCCCGTGCATCATCTTCATACCACAATATATTTTTTTTCCACAAATTAGCAAAAATAAGTTTTGCAATCCAAAACCAGCTGCTGCAGTTTTTTTGTCACTTTCACCTTTAAACTGATGATCAAGAGTCATCGGCCACGCTTCTCCCTCCAATGGGTTTTCACTAATGAAGTTTTCACTAACGACCTCCATGACAATTATCAGTCTCTCGGTTTACGTCTCCTCCTCCTGTGGATCTACAGAAAAACGGTGACTTGGGCATTACACCAAAGCTTCCGTGGACTAAAACTAATGCATGCACAGGGTCATATATGACAAATAACAATATGCAAAAGCCTGAGTGTTCAACACACGCCTGCTGTTCTTCCCTGTGTGTGTGTTTGTGTGTAAGTATGTGTAAGTGTGTGTGTGTGTACGAGGTTTTTCTTCAGAGGAACAAAGCGTTTGAGGCAGCTATGTGAAGTGATGCCAAAATTAGTTTTGTTTCTGTTGTGCAGTCCGAGAAGAGAAAAGCGTTGACTCCACCATAACAGTGTTTTACAGAGCAGATGGGAAGTGAACCAATAACCTCTTTAAAAAAATCCCACAAAACCACAGAGTCTTACCCGGGTGATAATGTCACACCGCTTGCTTTCCCAGAAACTTAAGAGTCTGAGAAAAAAAAAAAACAGACATGTGATGTGCGCGTGGACCAATTTTGTAACAGTTGTACAAAGCCTTGTTAACTTAACCTCTGTATATATATATTATACATAATATATTAAATTATTTGTTTTGGAAATGCTTTAGCATGGATTTGTTTATTTTTCTTCCTAAGACATAAAGATGGTAATGAGGTTTATTTGATTATTGTCCTTATCCTGTAAATGTTGAATAATGACTTAATAATAACAATAATGATCTGCTTTGATATTATTGGTATCATGAAACTTATACAGATATTTTACGATATAATGTTAGCTTAATTTAGATGAACTGCATAGAGCCCGAGTTAGATTATGGAGCTAATTATGAAGTGAGAAGTAAAAAAAAACAACCTTTACATTAATTGATTAATTCATTCATGAATTAATTGAGACAGTAAAGCTTTATATTAAATATAGATTTTTAATTTGAGCTCATGTTTCCGTTTCTTTTACAAGATAGTTGGGAATAATAGGGGCAAATTAAAATCTGTTATATCCTGCTTGAGTTAAAAATTCATGTTTTAAGATGCACTCGTCATCTCTTCAGGGAACGTGGTTATGGAATGTTTGGATGCGACGCTGAAGTTTTACACTGGGATTGAATGTGGTTCCGATTCCCGGCGACAGTGAAGTGAACTCACTGTGATTTACAGGAAGTCATGTTAGTTAGTTTCAAAGTAAGAGACTGACCCCCGCAGTCAGAACTTAAATATGAAAATAGCTCTCGATTCACAGGTCAGTGTTGTCGTTATTATTCCGTATATATAAATATGTCGGATTGACATTAGGTCTCCCGGTCTCAGGGGGACAATGCAGTGGATTAAATTAGGACTTGTATCTAGTCGTGAGGAGGAATTGGCTGGACCCGGAGGTCCACTTCCTGTCTCCATCAGACACCAGGTCCACAGAGTTCAGTGGAGGATGGAATCCTTGGTGCTGCAGAAGCGCGCGAGAGCCTGAATGTTCCAGTTGCGGTCGGGTCACTTCACGAAGGTAAGACGCCGCCGCCGCCGCCTCTCTTCTGAGCTTTCCTCATCAGGTGGACGACGCCCTGAGCCACAAAGGGCCACAGCAGGAAGAGAAGCAGCGTCTGGCCCGACACGTCCCACGGCCACCAGCCCTCCTCCTTCTGAAAAAAAAGGGATAAAAAAATAAAAATCTATCAAATCATACACCTACACATTTTGGAGCAAATTTGCTTTAGGGGGTAGATACAGGAATGCTTTTCACCCCAACAGCATTTCGCATTTTTGATTTCAACCATTGGAGAAGAAAAACAAAGAAAAACATCTCCTCTCTCACCTGTTGATGAGAAGCTGCGCATTGCAGACATGGTCCCCACTCTGCCCCCTGGACCTGTTTCACACACACACACACACACACAGATGTATTCCTCACGTCCTCAGATGTGCGAGATGATCTTGGATCTGATCTTACGTGCGTGGCGGCCAGCCTCTCCACCACCTCCAGCCGCTCCATCACGCTCCTCATGTCCTCCCTGAGCCTCCGTAGAGCCACGATGATCTGCTGCTGGAGCTGAGTGTCATGGATCCTCTCAGCTCCGCCCTCTGAGCCGTCGCCACCTCCTCGCCCTGCCCCGCCACCTCCTCGCCCTGCCCCGCCTCCTCCTCCTCCTCCTCCTCCACCGCCCGGGCCTCCCCGCCTCGGACCACCCTGAGGAACAGCACCTACCAAGCCCGGATCAATAAAAAGATGGTACATCATATGAAGGAGACAAATCGCTGCTGCTCATTGGTGGAGGGGACCTACGTTCTCTCCAGTTGTGGGAGGAGTCGTCTCGCCCACTCTCTCGCCTCCTGACGGGACCCTGACCTTTCCCATCACTCCCGCCCTCTCCACCTTGACCCGCCCCCGCCTGTCGGGCCTCCAGGAAGTGGGAGGACTCCAGAGACACGTGGCCGTTCTGAAACCCGTTGGACTTGACCACGGGGACCTGTCAACGAAGAAATCCAAAATCAATAAAGTTAGCCGGCGTTGGGTTGTTGAGGACGAGCCGGTGTGCTTTCGCGTGTGTGTGTGTGCGCGCACGCTTGTGTCGCACCGTGATGTCACCGAGCTGCTCCACAGAATCCACAGAGTCACAGAAGATCTCGCTCTCGGAGTCACTGGTCAACACCAAACCCTCAGACACTCCAGAGTCTGCAACAGCACAACAAACAGAAATCAACAAACATTATTATAATAATAATAATGATCATTTTTATTATTATTATTAGAACAGTTCATATTTGCAGTATTATTAATAAAAAACATATGATTTTTAGAAGTATTATAATTTGTACCATTATTATTATGGAAATGATTAATATTGGTATTCTTATTTTTAGAATTATTATTAACAAACATCAGATCAACGTCTCCAGAGATTCCAACATTTTAATTGAAGGCGTGGACGTACCGTTGAGGAGGGCGTTGAGGTGGATCACCTCGACCAGGTCCTGATCCTCCGGGAGCAGAGAATCTTCTTGAGTGGCCTCCCGCTCCTCTTCCTCCCTCTTCCTCTCTGCTGGCCCATCGGCAGGCTCGCTGCCTTTGAGGCCTGAGGAGCCACAGAAACACTCCTCTTTATATTCACACACAGTCAATGAGCCAGGGGAAGAAAAAAAAAAAAGTACACCAGGAAACTGACCTTCTCTGAGGGCGAGCAGAGACCCTGGAGGCCGCGGCATGTCCTCGATGACCAGGTAGAGCGGCTCAAAGTGATGAAGGAGCGAGGCCGTCTTCTCATTCATGGGCATGGAGTCGATGACCTGCGGACGAGTGGAAAAAAGCACATTATTGATGGCTGATTATTAGCTGAATCACAGCGTTGATCAGAAAGTTCACATTTACGTTCATCTCGTCAACATTTATTTACAAATCACCTCCTGAGCTACTTTCTTCATCTCGTCCACATACGCCGCCATGGCGCTCTCACTGCTCATCTCCCCCAGGCGGCTCCAGGCATCCCTGGACGCACAACAACAACACAACCGGGCAAACACAACACACTATTATTATTAGTCCACTCCTGTGAACTTCAAGCTAAGTTCAGCAGGTTTCGTTGACATTTTCCACGGTTGCGTAAAGCAAACCAGTAAATACAGAAGAAAACACCGAGGACACAGAGGAAAGGGAGGTAAACATGTAAATTACTTGGCACGTTCCTCCAGCTCTTACGTATATCTCACACTTGTAAATATTTACGAGTAAAACCAGTAACACGAGTACAAACTAGTATTTCAGGTGACGACCAACGTGGGCAGTGACATTTATTCACTTGGCCAACTCATCACTCCAGAAAATTATTATTTTGCACACATTGGCTCCAACAGAAATATTTGATTTTAAAAAACAGGCCATAAAAAAATATATATATACAGAGAGAAACATCACAACAAATAAACAACCACAGGCACACAATTATGGATTCTGGAGATACGGATCACAGTATAGACTGTGTAACAACAAGTTACCCAGCACTAACTGCACGCTTATATAGACACACACACTATCAAACACACACACTAATACACACCATTTGTAGCGGCCCACTGGGTCCCAGAAGCCAGGTCGCCCGGCCGTGCAGGGTCCAACCACGGCCTGTTTGTACAGACTGTAGAAACGCAGCATCACCTCGTAGGAAGGACTGTAGGAGCCTGGAACACAACACAAACACAAACACACACACGTTAAATCTAATTTGGTCACGGGACCAATGCTATGGCTGATGTCACGGCGTGGACACGTCCCGTACCATTCTTGGGGAGGTTGTGGATGACGTCCACAGCCGCCTGAAATCGTTTGTGGTGATCGAGCACCGGCTCCTCCATCGCTGGGACAGGCATGATACCGGGACTCCTCAGATCTACCAGGACGGACACACAACCACACACACACCCACACAGCAAAAAAGCAGTCAGTTGGGAGTGAAATCAAAAATCACACAGTGCACATGCGTATTTACATTAACCTGATATTTGACTAAACATAACCACAACAGGATCACGCATCACTAAGCAGTGGTACTCTGATTTATAATATATAAATAGCTATTTTTTAAACAATATAAAACACCAAAACAACGAATAGATTCATCATTTACACATTAGAGAGTAAATCCTGCACTTTAAGTTTAAGTCAGGAAGTATTTGGGAGATGCACGTATTGGCTGTTAATTATAACGAATATTAAGGAACTCTCAATTACGCTAAGTGTAAAGTATTAGGTACTAGTTGCAAGTACTAAAGTACTATGCTAAAGTGCAGAGGGAGGCTCAGTACTCGGCCTAACGAGTACTTTCACTACTTATATGTATTAACCAACATTAACTAACCTCCACAGCAAATACCGTATTTATACACACACACACACACACATATATATATATATATATACATTTTTTATGTACTGCTGAACATTTACACAACTAAACCTTGTGTTTGTCAAGTTCAAACTTTGGTTTGAGGAGAAGCTAAGGAAGTGTAGCATATGGGAGCTAGCCGGTTAGCTAAGGGCTAACAGCTAGCTAACTGGTGTTACCTCAGACAAGGAGAGTCTCGTCTTCTTCCATCCGCGGTGAGAATGTGTCCGAATGGGCTAAAGTGTCTAGCGAGACCGCGTGTCCCCCACACACCGAGGACCGGTCGGACAAGTCCGTCCCGGGAGACACCTGCGCCGTGTCAAAGCAGCTGAGCCGCCACTTCCGTGCGTGGCCCCGCCCACATTTAAAGCAATAGCGTTGAAAGCAGCAGGGCCGTGGCGCGTGACGTGACGTAGAAGAGGGAAACTGTGGCAGAGAAGAAGAGTATAATCTGAACGAAATATTGGTTGGATAAAATGTGAAAATCTAAACAAAATCACATAAAAAAAATGTAAATAACAATTTTATTATTTAATTAAAAATGTGTTTCCTATTATTATATATACTATAGAAACGCATATAAATCAACAAAGCAGTGAATAATAATAATAATAATAATAATAATAATAATAATAATAATAATAATAATAATAATAATAATAATAATAATAATAATAATAATAATAATAATAATGAAGCGGAGTTGAATGAACCCTGTGTTTCCTTATATTTTCCTTTTATTTATTTGATTTTCCATACTGTTAATCATCTAATCTGGACAGAAGGTGGTCACCTGAGTCATTCAGGAAATAGATGATGTGACACTCGGTGGGACAGGGGGACGTATTAGGCTGCCGCACCATTGTCCTGATTACAACAGACAGCATTAGAGGATGATCTATTTTTGGAGAGCTTCTCTTAGACTGTGATTTGGTAGAAATGAGAGGTTGGTAGAGACACACACAGTGACTCCATGCTCTCTAATCCACTTGAGACCCGACCACAAGGTCATGACGCAAATCCACCAACTGTATCCCATGTGGTTTCAAAATAAAACCTCAATCGTGCCTATATAATCTGGTTAAAGAGATTTTGCAGAAAATTGGTCAAAACATGGAAATATTTAGTTTAGTTGTTTACTTGATTTACAGTAAATAACAAAGCGTGCTATAAACTATCAAAAATACCATGGACAATGATTTCATAATGTTCAGTAAATCAATACAAAGCAAAGATGGAGAAAAACAATATTACAATTTAAATAAAATATTTTCAAGCCAGATCTCTCATCCCGATGAGAAATTTGAAAAAAAAGACAAAATGTTTTTCTAGGAATATTTGTAATATAAAGGAAACCTCATATCAATTAATTTAAATCCGTTCCACCTTTACTAGATGCCAAATCATCATCTTATTATTGATTATTTTATTGATAAGTAATAATGAAGTATGTGTACATTTGAATATAACATACCTACTTCGATTGAAGTCAATGATCAAAGTTGAATCACTGCAGAATAAACCTCAGGTTTAGAATATTTTATGTCTAAAACGTAATATCACAAACAATAATTTTACATTTGAAATAATAATTTAAAACATGTCAATATAAATATTGTATAAATAAACCTATCCATAACTAACTAACATGAACAGGACTTTTATGTTGAAGTTCAGCAGGAAGTCTTTGTCTGCTGAGGGATTTTGATGTTTGTGTGTGTGTGTGTGTCTTTGTGTGTGTGTTGTGTGTATGTGTGTGTCACGGAGGGAGAAGGCTGGGCCTGTCGCCGTTGTCCTCCTCCGGGATAAAAGCACGAGGAGCCCGCTCTCCTCCTGCAGGAGCTCCGCGCTGTAGAACCGGGACAGGATCGCACACACGCACGCACGCACACACACACACACACACACACACAGTGGGGAGGCAGAGAGGAATCGAGCCCAGTCTCCGGCCGTGATGTTGGGTCACAGAAAGAAATCGTCCCCGCCGGTGAAGAACGGAGCCGGGACGTCCCAGCTGAAGGCCATCGATCCTCTGAGGAACCTGGGTGAGTCTCAGAATCCGATCACACTGATCAGAAGCTCTCCTGATCAATAACCCGGGACGAAAGAATGACTCCGCATCACCGCACGTGACGTCTCTGCATGAATCTGGATTATTATTTACAATTCATTCATTCATCTTTATTTGGTGGTGATTCTGTCCTTCTCATATTCAAAATCATTTCAGGAAAAAAAATATTTTCGACTGTATGACATGTTATAACAACAACAATAATAGGGGATTGTTATAATAATAATAATAATAATAATAATAATAATAATAATAATAATAATAATAATGTAAATCACAGACCTGTTCCATACATAATATGCTGTTATTGTCTAACTGTGTTGAAGTTATTTTTCCCACTCCCTGTAATGAATATGTTATTGTTTTATTATTCACAAATAATAACCTGTCACCAGAGAATGTGTCCTTTTTATAAAAGAAAGATGCTTTCACAGTCACACATCATATACACCAGTGTATTGTGTGTCTTAGTGCGGCGCATGTGTGCGTTTTGTGTTTTAGTAGTACAGTAGAGCTGTACACACACACACACACAGCTTCCTGCCTCACTCATCAAATCAGTTTCATCATCACCGCAGCTGAGGTCAATATCTGTAACGAGGTCGACGCTCAGACAGTTGGTCTGCTCCGCCTCCAAATCACAATTAATAAAAATAAAAAAAACACACCGCGTGAAGCTCTGGATCTCTGGCTGGGTCCAGAAACACGGATCATATGTTCACGTGTTCTCCTGTGCACGTGGACACATACATGTTTGTCATCATGTATATACAGTTGATATTTCAGAGAGCAAAGTTTACATTAAACTGAGATAACTGAGATTCCACACATTCTGTTGGTCACTGATTAAACTCTGATCAGCTGATGCTCCACAGACGCTGACGTGACTTTTCAACTTTTACAGAATGAAAATTAATGAACACATGTTATTCATTAATTGTCCCTAAACTGTGAATCATAGCAGCCATGTGCTCAGTTTACCCAGGTGAGATTTATAATAATAATAATAATAATAATAATAATAATAATAATAATAATAATAATAATAATAATAATAATAATAATAATAATAATAATAATAATCATCATCAATTAAATGTATATTGCGCCTTTCAAAGAACCCAAGGACGGTTAATTATTTTTAAAATATTTATTTGTATAAATGAATGGCAGGACAGTCTTTTTTTAAGATGATCTTAATATGGCTGTAAGCGTGTTTATTTCTGACGTCAAATTGTCATTTTTACCTTTATCTATATTTCTGTATATTTTTGTATATCATTTTGTATATTTTTGTTCCAGGCGTTCGTGAAGACGAGGATGTGAAGCGGATGCTACAGGGATCCAGTATGGTGAAGGTAGGACACGCCCCAGACAGCTGTTACCAACACATGTGAGTTAATATTCATTCATTTATTGATCTGATGTATGGATTGTGTGTGTGTGTGTGTGTGTGTGAAAGGTTCGGTCCCCTCGGTGGCAGAAGACACGAACTCTGAAGCTTCTGGAGGACGGGGTCACCGTCTGGTGTCATGATCTTAATATGGCTGTAAGCGTGTTTATTTCTGACGTCAAATTGTCATTTTTACCTTTATCTATATTTCTGTATATTTTTGTATATCATTTTGTATATTTTTGTTCCAGGCGTTCGTGAAGACGAGGATGTGAAGCGGATGCTACAGGGATCCAGTATGGTGAAGGTAGGACACGCCCCAGACAGCTGTTACCAACACATGTGAGTTAATATTCATTCATTTATTGATCTGATGTATGGATTGTGTGTGTGTGTGTGTGTGTGTGAAAGGTTCGGTCCCCTCGGTGGCAGAAGACACGAACTCTGAAGCTTCTGGAGGACGGGGTCACCGTCTGGTGTCAGTCCCACAAAACGTCCAGCCGCGCCAAGAAGCTGCAGTCCTGTGAGTCACGACCCAAAAATCATCACACACAAAAAAACGCAAAAAAACGCAAAAAAAACCAACCAGGTTTAATAATGTCCCATTGCATCCTGGGAAACTGGGAGTCTTTCTCTCTGTTTTCATCGGATTCTCTGATGTGGAGCTCAACTCACATTTGTACATGCGTCCTATTTTGGAACAGGTATCATATATCCCTGGTCATGCTAACGTCATGCTCTAAGAACATGCCACACACATGCATCTGGTTTCATACAGAAAGATTTGACATCAAATTGACCTCCAAAACATATATTCTCCTCCAGTGATGAAGATGATGATGCTCCACATCACTCTAAAACATGGAGAAAACGATTCATTTCTCCTGTGTTGTGTGGACACAGATAAAACACAACCCCGCATTTTTTTTTTTTTTTTATGGTTTCGTACCCACTCAGAGGCTAAAACCAGCTGTGGATGATAAGGTCCCACTGGGCGTGTAAAGTGAAACGTGGATTGACTTTGTCTATTTGAGTTCACTTTAAATGCCGCTTTTCTCCGAGGGTCACACACGGAGCCTTGATTATAGAGCTCAGATATTTTCGGCCCCAAACACCGGCTCTTCAAACAGGCCGATTACAGGACATCATCCGGGAGCAGGGAGTCGGCTCGTGGTTTTGGTTATTATACACTTAGCGTAGGACTGGATGAGGGGGTCTGCAGGACCAGGCCTTTAAATACTGCAGTGTGTGTGTTTATTTGACATACTCTGTATCTGGGAATGTTAAAATAAGAATCCAGTTCCCTCTCACACACACACACCAACAGGCTGTTGAGCTAAATCCTGATTCTGTTCATGTTTTTCCTTTTTTCCTCCAAATGAAGAACTTGGTGAACTTGACGCGTGGACACAGTTCTTTTTTTTCCTTTCCCAGTATGTGGACTCACTTACCTGACTGGGTGGTCCAGAGCTGTGGTGTCCCACCTGGCTCATGAGCCTTAGAATGAAATAAACTGGTCCTCAGTTTGGACACGAGGACAGAAGAGGGGTTTCCTCTCAGGGAGAGTTTTTATTTAATATTATATTTTTCCACTATTTACCAAGGAAAAAATATATATATTTGTGTAACCCCCCCCCCCCCCCCCCTAAAATCATTATTAACCCAACCCCCCCCCTAAAATCATTATTAACCCAGGTGGGAAAGGAACTCACTTTTTGCTTTTCCAGTAATCTGCTGGTTGGGCCTCCACACGCAGGGACTCTTTGCACAGTCGGTCTGCACACCAAAATAGAAATAAGATTAAGTCAAGCGCTGCACACAGTGCTGCCGACACACACACACCCACACACACACACACACACACGCTGGTATCTCTAAGATGTACCTATGTGTGTGTGTGTGTGGCTGTGTGTGCGTTAGTCCACCAAAAAACTGCGATCCAACTTCAACAGGGCGAAAGCGTCAGCTGTTGGAAAATAGTGCGACAAACATTAGCAGCCCACAGAAGAAGAAAAAAAAAAAACCCGGAAAAACTGGAAGGCAGGATTATTCCACAACAACCCGTAAATAAATACACTGTGTGTACAACTTGTGTGCAGCTCAGATGTTTGTGCGTCTGTGAACGCAAACTAAAAGGCCAAGAGGCCTATGGAATAATACCTGAGGACGTTTAGACTTTTTACGCCGGATGAGCAGATGAAGAAAACATCTACAAGAGTGACCAGGATGGATTCTTTCTCCATGGAATTGCAATTTTGTTCTTCACCTCTTTGTGTTCAGTCTCCATCATGGAGGTGGAGTGCGTGCTGGAGGGCCAACTGTCGGAGACGCTGCGGCAGCTGGCCGGCTCGGTGCCGGAGGGCCGCTGCCTCACCGTGGTCTTCAGAGGAGCCCGCAAGAGCCTGGACCTCCTGTGCCAGAGCCCCGAGGAGGCGCGGCACTGGGCCCGCGGCATCCGGACGCTGCAGGGCAGGGTGGACAACATGAGCCAGAAGGACAAACTGGACCAATATCCTGAGGAGCGTGGAGACGTGGATGATGATAAAGTTATTATTATTAATAATCATAATTGCATGAATAGTGATAGTGAGAAAAGTACTAATAACAATAGTGATAATGAGAATAATAATAATAATAATAATAGTAATAGTAATAATAGTAATAGTAATAATAACAATAGTGATAATGAGAACAATAATAATAATAATAATAATAATAATAGTAATAGTAATAATAGTAATAGTAATAGTAATAATA
>JAFBJU010001793.1:40409-51208 GCA_016785305.1 Colistium nudipinnis
AATAGTGATAATGAGAATAATAATAATAATAATAATAATAATAATAGTAATAGTAATAATAGTAATAGTAATAGTAACAATAATAATAGTGATAATGAGAATAATAATAATAATAATAGTAATAGTAATAATAATAGTGATAATGAGAACAATAACAGGAGTAATAATAATAATATTACTAATAACAATAATAATAATAATAATAGTGATAATGAGAACAATAATAATAGTAATAGTAATAGTAATAATAGTAATAGTAATAATAACAATAGTGATAATGAGAATAATAATAATAATAATAATAGTAATAGTAATAATAGTAATAGTAATAATAACAATAGTGATAATGAGAACAATAATAATAATAACAATAATAACAATAATAACAATAATAGTGATAATAATAATAATAATAATAATTATTATTATAATTAAATAATAATAATAATAATAATAATAATAATAATAATAATAATAATAATAATAATAATAATAATAATAAAAGTGATAATGAGAATAACAGTTATACTAATAATTATAATGTATTATTGGTTTATAATAAACTGATTGCCTTTTTATGAAAAGTTGTTTTCATAATCATGGGCTTATAGTGTCCTACTGGTGGAAGCGCACGGTACCAAAGTGAGGACCCATTTCCCAGCGCTCTGGTTGTTTCCTCGACTCTCGTGTCTCACCTGGATCCACGCCTACCTGAGCCGCGCCGACCAGAACCACGACGACAAGATGAGCTACGAGGAGGTCCAGACCCTGCTGCAGATGATCAATATCGATCTGAGTGATCAATACGCCCGCAGCCTCTTCCAGGTGGACGGAGGCACACCCACGCCGTTTGGTACTCCATGACCCCCTTATTTACGGCCTACAACTTGGGTCAGATAACGTGTGTGTGTGTGTCCTCAGAAATGCGACCGCTCAGCCGACGGCCGTCTGGACCACGGGGAGATCGAGGTGTTCTGCCGGGAGTTGTTGCGCCGGCCGGAGCTGGACGCCGCGTTCATCCGTTACTCCGCCAACGGCTGCGTCCTGTCCACCGTGGACCTGAGGGACTTCCTGCAGGACCAGGGCGAGGACGCGTCCCTGGTCCACGCCCAGAGCCTCATCATCACCTACGAGCTCAACGAGTGGGGTACGGTGAACCCAGCGGCAAATGAAAGGTCAGGGTGCCCATTCATTTGCATACCAACACCCCCTTTCTGCGTCTGGCCCCATCGCAGCCCAGAGGAACCAGTTCATGACGCCCAACGGATTCACCATGTACATGTTGTCCAAGGAGAACTGCGTCTTCGACCCGGAGCACGCCAGAGTCTACCAGGACATGGGACGCCCGCTGGCCCACTACTTCATCTCGTCCTCGCACAACACCTACCTCACCAAGGACCAGCTCACGGGGGACAGCAGCACGGAGCCCTACATCCGGTAACCCGCACAAACACGCACACTTCCTGTCCCGGAGCAGGACAGGAAGTCAGGAGTGGCTCCATTTCTTAGTGGGATGGATGGAGCGAAGGTCGGACGGATCCGTATAGAATCTAGACAAAATCGAAATAAAATCCATACAAAATACGAAGAAAGTGACAAAGTCAATTACGGACAGGAAGGAAAGAGAAATGCTTCTCACACGTATGACCTTTTTTTTTCCCCTCAGCGCTCTGAGTCACGGCTGCCGCTGCGTGGAGCTGGACTGCTGGGACGGAGACCGAGGCCAGCCGGTCATCTACCACGGACACACCCTCACCTCCAAGGTCCCCTTCGTCCAGGTCATCCAGATCATCAACGAGTACGCCTTCAAAGTGAGTCCGCCAGATCCGAATCCTCGGAGAGGCCCGGATCAATTATTTCAATTTTTTTCTCCAATCCCAGGCCTCTCCGTACCCGGTGCTCCTGTCCCTGGAGAACCACTGCTCGGTGGAGCAGCAGAGCGTCATGGCCCGACACCTGCGCTCCATCCTGGGGGACAAGCTGCTCACCAAGCCCCTCCCAGGCCGGGACCCCCACAGCCTCCCCTCTCCTGAGGTACGGAGCCGGCATGCCATAATCCAGATGAACAGGGGTGCTTTATTGGATTGCGTTGGAGGGAGGCACAAATCATGTGCAACACAACACACACACACACACACACACACAGCCGTATCTGAGATGATATCTTACTCTGTGTGTGTGTGTGTGCAGGATCTGAAAGGGAAAATCCTGGTGAAGGGAAAGAAGGAGCAGGAGGAGTGCTCCTCCGGCACCTCCGACCTCAGCTCCTCCTCCGACGAGGAGGAGGAGGCCAGCAGGAGAGGGGACAGGAAGGTGGGTCCACCTTTGACCCCGATGTCTTTTTTCCTTGGAAGGGGGCGGGGCTAACGCCTTTCTCTCGCCGCGATTGCTTCCAGCCGCCCGTGTGCAAGATGAGTCCGGAGCTGTCCGAGCTGGTGGTCTACGCGCGCAGCGTTCCCTTCAAAAGCTTCCAAGAGGCCGCCAAGAACCCGGCCACCCAACTGTCGTCCTTCTCCGAGAGCGACGCGCTCAGACACGTCAAGGACTCAGGTTCCAGCAGAGATTCTTTGATTTTGTGATCCATTTCCTTCTGCGTGGCTCACCCGGGACCTCTCGGATTCTCCGTTCCAGGGACCAACTTCGTGCGTCACAACGGTCACCAGCTGAGCAGGATCTACCCGTCGGGTCAGCGCCTCCAGTCCTCCAACTACAACCCTCAGGAGATGTGGAACGGAGGCTGTCAGATCGGTGAGAGGATTTTATTTTGAAATGCAGCTTCCTGTCTTTTTGGTTTCTGCGGCGACGGGGCTGTGATTGATTTTTCCCTCTCCAGTTGCTCTGAACTTCCAGACCCCCGGGGAGCAGATGGACCTGAACCACGGACGCTTCCTGCAGAACGGACAGAGCGGCTACGTCCTGAAACCGGCCTTCATGCGCCAGCGCGACTCCACCTTCAACCCGGAGAACGTGGGCGGAGGTCCGGCCCACAGACCGGTTCTCCTCACCGTTCGGGTAAGACGGTGGGAGACAGGACGGTTGCCACGACGACGCCTCCCTCTCCGCTCCTGGGATGTCATCAGCTTTTTTTTGGATGGTCATTCCAGGTCATTTCGGCTCAGCAGCTTCCCAAACCCGAGTGGGACAAACCCAGCTCCATCGTGGACCCTCAGGTGTGGGTGGAGGTCCACGGCGTTCCCATCGACAACAACAAGAAGAAAACTCATCACGTCGACAACAATGGTGGGAACAAAAAAAGTCGGGTCAAATGTCAATTATGAAAAAAATCTTTTCAGAGTCCAAGGTTTACGTGGATGACGAAGCGTGGAAATGCCATTTTTTATGTATTTGACGTTTGCGTCTTCAGGCTTTAACCCGCGCTGGGATTCGACCTTTAACTTCACCGTCCACGCCCCGGACCTGGCTCTGGTCCGCTTCATGGTGGAGGACCACGACTACACCTCCAGCAACGACTTCCTGGGCCAGTACACGCTGCCGTTCGCCAGCCTGCGCGCAGGTCCGACTCATGCCTCCTGACGCCGACCTCGTTCACGCGAACAGCTGTTTTACCTGATTTGATTTTGTTTTCACTTCTGCAGGTTACCGTCACGTCCGGCTGCTGAAGCTGGACGGCTCCAGCCTGTCTCCGGCGTCTCTCTTCGTCCACGTGGCCGTCGGCCCGCTACCGAGCAGTCCCGCCAAGTCCTCCGGCAGGTCCCCCAACAAGTCCGGAGCCCAGGGACCATCGTCCTCCTCTTCGTCCAGCGAGGGGAGGAGCCAAGGGGTCTAAAAGATCCAGAACCAGAAAAACTGGTAAAAAAAAAACAAGCAGATCCAGAACCTGCACTTGTTTGGGACAAAAGGACATTCTGGTCAGTATTTAACATTCGATATGAAGGAAAGTATACAAATAATTGAAAACTCACCGTGGTGGTGAGTTCTGTGATTTATTCTCTGAGGGACAAAAACAGGAAATAAATCGCACCATCACTGTCCCCGGGAGTAACTTGAAACCAAAAAAAAAAAATCCTCGTCTAACGAGGCTTTTAATCAGGACTAAAAAAAAGAAAATCATCACCTGAAAACCAACGTTTGGTGCTTTAGTATGTGTCCAGACTTTCAATATTTTCAAAAGCCAATATTAATATTTATTTGATTTAATTTTTTTTATTAAATTTCATTTCATTTTACAATGAATTTATATTATGAAGCAGCCGTCCTCTGTGAAGTGGTCAATGACATTTTCAACACATTTTTGAGAAAATCCCCACGATCAGAAGCTCCTACATAAATTTTTATTTTTTAAGCATTACTAATCATGTCGAAAGTTTTCATTCAATTAGATCAATTTGCATTTTTTGAAATGAAGCCAAGTTTGTGCATTTTTACAGCCAGATAATGTCGTGCCAAGGGTGACTTCACTTGATTCAAACCAAGAGGCTGCCAATCGTTCACGTCATAAGATTAAAAAAAAATTTATAAAAAAATCCAAACCGTTTCCTTTTAACTCGAGACGTCTTCAAATGACTATTGTTCATATCAAAAGCCATATACAAAATAAAAGTTTGACAATATGTTAAATATTTAGTCAAAAAAATGTAACCGTGGTGAACAGATTTGAAATTGTCATTTTAGATCATATAATGATATTATTTTTCAACCTGAAACCTGCTCGTTGGCGCTCACAGCTTTAATTAAGGAGGATTGTGACAAACTGCTGCCTGTGGCTATATTTATTTATCAGTGTTCGATCAGATTTATTTTCTAGATTATAATGTTCAATGCTTTTTATACTGTGCTGTTTTTAATGAGAAAGGAGGATTTTTCAAATAATGTTTTTTGTAGCATTTGGTTGTCGAAAAAAAAAACATATTTTGTTTATTTAAACGGGACAAGAAGAACTATGAATATTTCATATGTAGTAATATGTCAGAATCTACAGGGGTCAAACATCGTGGCAGGACACCACAAAAAAATCTTTGTATTAAGACACTCCCAGATGAGAAAAAGTTCTGATGAATTGGGGTAAATTATTATTATTTTTTTTTATTTAAGATCTGCTGACGAAATTTTAAAGTGTGAAAACAAAATCCGAGCCGTTTGTGAAAATCTTGCACCTCCATGCATGTTGGGAAAAGAATAACAATTGTTCAAAAGACAAAAGTTGTGTCTTTTGATCTGTAGCAATGATATCACTTATATATTATTATTATTATTATTATTATTATATACTATTGTCTTTGTTTACTCTCTGTCGCTGATATTTATGTAACCAGCCAATATGTGATAGGATAGAACAGAAATGTATAAATAACATTGTGACTAACCCAAACCTGAACAAAACTGAAAGAACCTCATGAGGTCAGTATGTGTATTTGACTTCCCGAAGTCCACCGCTTAACCTCACAGTCCAATTCGAATAAAAATTCGAGAATTCCAGCAATGCGTTTCCTTTCATTATATTATTTAAATGATAAATAATATGTAATGTCAATTATAAGTCAATCTCGAGGACTTGCGTCCGTTAGTGTAAATAGATCAAAAATAATTGTTACAAATAAAAGCCAAAGACTACAAACATGAAGTATAAATAAAATAGATTTCAGAATTAAAAAAATAAAAATAAATTGTGGATTGAATTTGGCGAAATGAAATCGCATTAAATAAAAGAACATATTTATTAACATGACATAATCAATATACAAACAGATTTGCCCAAAAAGTCCCAAACATTGACAATTTAAAAAAATACAAAATATACATTTATGCATCTTGTGAACCACAATATCCTAGTCCAACCGCCCCCCCCACGGTAAAAACCGACCAATCGTAAGCATCCACTCTGCAGGTCGCCCCTGGTAACGTACAGTGTGAAGTGCATGCTGGGTTTTCTATAGATTACGTGTACACCGATTAAGACATTCACCTGGATCTTATTCATGCAGCATAGGTCATAGGTTCTCATGAAGTCATCCAAGAAATGTATCCAATAAAATCAAAAGCTGGTTTTCCTGCTAAGTCACCTTTGTAATTAAAACCATTATCAGTAGTTTCGTGCCAGTCCGTGTCCAGGACGAGTCATGGCGACTAATCAGAGCTGTCAATCAAATTTGGATTTTCAATGTAAAACTTGAGGGGGTGAAACATCCCCACCACCAGCTCACATCATTAAAATAGGAGTATTTCATTTTTAGTTGTGAATTGAGTGAGTTAATATTCCCCTGCTGATTTCCAAATTCAGATTATTCGTGTTTTGGGGGACTAAAAGCAAATGTAATTTAATTTCAATTTAATTTCAATATAATAAGGTGGAAAATCATCCATGCGATTGGGCTTTAATGAATGAATAATTCAACTGAATAGAGCGGCAAGTGTTTTAAGTAACTGAGGTAAACTTGTGACAAATAAATGTCACTCGACTCCAGCATAATAAACCTACTTCATAAAAAGAAAGCTATATTACAGTATTTCTATCCACAATATTGTTATATTAACGGATTTTATACCTTTTCCGTGAATAAATGGAGACACGGACCTCTGAGGCTCATTGATCTCCTCGGGCCCAGAGCTCAATCCTGCCCCGACCACAACTATTGTCGTGATTTCCATATTGTGTGTAAAAAGAGCTGCGTCTAAAATCTTGTGTCACCAATAAATACCCACAATCCACTTGTGTACAGTAGCAAGATCAACAGCACCACGCAGACGGCGGGATTAAGTTCAGGGTAGGAAACAGCAGCAGATTAACGGGGACGGTGAATATTCGTCATCTCTGGAGGTCACACGGGTCAAATATGAGGTGGGCAACGGAATAAGAACACGAAGCACCTTTCAGATGAGTAAACGTGCGGTTTGCGCGGAAACAGTAAATTCATATTTAACCGCAGAGATAGCGCACGTGCATAAAATGTGGCCGATTACACTTTCCTTAATCTTCATCCCTTTGCGTGTTGCATTCAAATGTGTCCCCACTTCTTGTTTTACAGCATATTCTTCAGATGTCTCTTTGTTATATGTGGAATCAAATAAATAAAAACATTTTAAAGAGGAAATAATCCATCGAATGACTTGTGTGAAACATTCATAGATTCATATTAATATCTTGTGATATTTACATATGAATAATTTAGTTATAAAGCTTACTATGGGGCGGGGGGAAATATTGTTATTTGAACTTTTTCATGTTTTCACAAATTATTGTTTTGTTGATATATTTGACACATTTTAGTGGATTGATTATTTCCCTTTTGTTGGCGTTTCCATGGTGACCAGCTAACTTCTTTTCAATCATTCACGTATGTCTCTCTTTAAAACAGCAAACATTGTGTTACACAGAATGAAGGCTGGACGTATCCCAGAATGCAACGCGTCACCCAAAAAATGATCTTCAGAATAAAATAAAAAAAACTCCTCAAAGTGAAGGTATTTTTTGAACATTCCTGGATCTAAGCAGGCATGATAGTGACATGACAAAGCTTAAAATGCGTCACAAAACATTCCTCATGCTTTTGAAAAAGAAAATAAAACCAGATAATAAATAGTATGTTCGGTAAAGTTTGATATCTGCAGTGTTGTTTGGGTCAAAATGAAGCCATGTGTGGGCACTACAGTGTTTGCTCCCTGACCTTTTTTTTTTCTCCAAACGAGTTTTTCTCCCGCCTCAGAACGGAGAGTTCATCCCCAGCTTCGTCTCAAACTGGAGCTTCTGTCTCTTCTGGTATCGGACTCGCGACCTGAAAAAAAAAATAAAAAAACAGGAGATCCGGATCAATGCTGGGAAACGACACGTCCATGTTCTGGAGGAATTGGAAAGATGTAGTCCTTGAAATAATCCTCAATAATCCCACTTTATTGCATCTGACATTCCTGTAAAATGAACCTGGAAAATGAGTTGGGGTCTAAATCAATTTTTAAAAAGTCATATACCCCTATTTTTATTATTAATTTCTTTGACCGTGAAATGAAAAATATTGATTTTTTTTTTTTGTTTGGTTTCCTTGATTCGTACCGTATCTCGTGCAGCTTGACCACCTCGTTGACCAGCACCACCAGCAGCGGGGACAGAGAGACCAGCACCCAGACCAGCAGCGGGATGTCCCCCAGGTCAAAGGTCAGCGAGCTGCTGCGCCTGTCCCGCCACAGCTGGTAATCCAGCGTGGCCTGAATCATCTGGCTGAGCAGACTGTGGCGGGGTGGTTAAAAAGAATTGGCATCACAGGTGCATTTTTATTTTTTTTATTTTTAAAGGTGATAACTTACACCACAGGTACGGTGAGACACCACCAGGTGTTGCTGAACGGACTCTTTCTCCACAGAGGCTGAGAGCGGTGGACGTAGCTGAACGAGATCACAGCTGGAACAAGAAGATAAAAAATCAATCCTGTGAAACACGGAAACTCATGTCATCAACACCTGGTCCGAATCCAATAAAGCGTATTAATCGGAGATGAAATAAAAGCCATACATTTAATCGCTCACATGCAGAGACTTAAACCAATCAGAGAAGCCTACAAATGACTTGGGGACGGAACCAATCAGGGAGCGGTTTCACGCCACCACCCTACGCTCATTCAACCCCAGAGTGAATGTTTGATAGCATCTGTTGAGGGAACTGGAGAAGAGGCGGGGGGAGGGCGTGGCCTTTCTTCTTCTTCTGTTAATCTTTGATTATAATTTATTGAGCGGTTTGTCTCACCCGTGTGTAAGACGAGGAACGCGGCCATGACCTTCTGAGTCAGCAGCAGGCCGTTGGACAGCTCGCCGAACCAATGAGGAGCCTCGTCTGAGGAGCTGCAGCCAAACAATCCATCAATATTTCACCTCCTCCTCCTCCTCCTCCTCCTCCTTTTGTTACACTGGGGCCAGGTGTGTCATGGAACGGCTTCCCTCACCTGGCTGTGAAGATGTGAAGGCGGGAGACGGTGGTGTTGTCGGCCAAGTGGAACTCGCTGCTTCTGACGCAGAGCTCCTGCAGCGTGAAGCCAAACGCCAACAGGTAGACGCACATGGTCAGGCCGAACTTCAACAGGAAACAGCCCAGGAAGTAGTTCTGGGTCTGAAAAAAACATTAAAATATCTCATAAAGAAACATATTTAAAGGAAACAACGAGTTTAAATCAAATATTTGTGGAAGTACTAGTACAACAGTGTGTTTTCTAAGCTCTATCAGTAATAATCTCGTTATTAAATCTTCTAGAAGATACATTTGATAAAAATGATTTGAAGGCGTGTTCGAACCTTTCTTGGAATGGCATCGAGGTTCTTCCCTGTGGCCACGGCCATGACTGAACAGTCTGGAGGTTTCCCCAAAAGAGACACACTGTCGACACAAACGTACAACATTAATATGACGTCATTATTGTGTGTGTGTGTGTGTGTTGGTGTGTGTGTGTGTGTGTGTACCTCAGAAGCGGACAGCTGAAGCAGGACATCCAGAGGATGTCCGTGGTGTTCATGGGAGGAGGAAGCTGAGCCAGACAGGCCAAGAACTACAAACAAAAACACCACATGGACGACATTTATTTATTCAACATCAAGTGGGGTTTTATTTTCAAAAGATTTAAAAGATTTATCAGGAACCACATTGGTAGTTTTGGTGCCCCCTATGGGCTGCAATAAAATATTTTTTTAGTGGGTCTAATCACGGCAATGGTGTTTACATAAGAAAAGATCTCCAAAGAAGCCACAGATTAGATTCCACTCCCAGGTTTGGTATATATAACCAGAGAGAGGGTGAGACTTGTGTATAAATCCACATGTGGAGAGTTTTGGATGAAGGGCCCTCACCTGGATGATGACCAGACTGAGCTGACACTGCAGCAGGAAGAGGAAACACTTGCGGATGCCGTAGGTGGTGTGGCGCGCCTGAAACGGATTCAGACAATTAAAAAAAAATAATAATATTAAAAATGATGAGTAACTGTAGCGACGTCTACGGGTTTACAAGAGTGCGCTGTCACCTGCTCTATGAGTTTGATCATGCTGACGCTCTCCCCCTGGTGGAAGGTGACGGAGCAGCCCAGACTGTTGAGCTGACCCGAGAGCCTCAGAGGAGTCAGACCCTCGGCCTCTCCGCTGAAGCCTCCTCCGGTGGCGTAGCCAAACGTCTCCCAGGAACACTGGGACGGGTACAGAGGGTCCAGAGCGATGCTGGAGTAGAAAGGGGGGGTGTCAATATAGACCACTTCTGAGTTCTTAAAACATTGTGGTTTTGGGTGTGAATAATTTTTTGCAGCTCAAAAAAATGTTTATTAACAAAAATACATGAATACATTAAGCATAATGGGATTCAGAAAAAGTAATAAAAATCCATTCTTAACAAATGAAGTAAGAAAAATTCTCCAACATCATCAATAAGCTCGTCAGCAGTTATTGTGAGTTTACCTGAGATCGCTCTGCAGGAACAGGCAGCTGTTGCGGAAATTGGCAGAGCTTCCCAGACAACATGTAACCTCCCTGTTTTCCTGCATGATCTTCATCATCTCACACATGGCTGTAAAACAGAACACACGTGTGGACTTGTTAGCATTGGTCTAATTCACAGATACTGATTGACACAGATTGACTTCACAAACTGTCCGAAAAAAACACTTAGTGACGCTAAAGGCTGGATGGGAACAGTGAGACACTTTGGGGCGTTTTGACCTTTGACCTACATCCCCATGTTGGAGCGACACAGGACCAAGACCAACGCGTTCGGCATCCCTGAAAACCTCCATTGCACCAACTCCCATCTCTCTAGCAGCTCCACTTAAAAAAACCCTAACCCTAGTTCCATACTTGTAGGGGTCATAAGACTGGAA
>JAFBJU010001794.1:0-12256 GCA_016785305.1 Colistium nudipinnis
GACCAAAAATGTCATAGTATAACATGTCGTCCAAAAATGTCAAAAAAGTCCAAAAATGGGTCAAAACATGCATGAAACATGAAAAATGCTCAAATATATGACTGAGGTGAAGAAAAGTGTATAAAATCAATAGAAAAAAATGTTTGCATGTTGTCCAAAATGTGACCAAATATGTCATAGTATAGCATGTCGTCCAAAAAAGTCAAAAATTTTAAAAAAGGTCAAAACATGCATAAAAACATGCAATACACTCAAATATATGACTGAGGTGAAGAAAAGTGCATAAAGTCAATAAAAAAATGTTTTTCCATGTCGTCCAAAAATGTCATAGTATAACATGTTGTCCAAAAATGTCAAAAAAGTCAAAAAATGGGTCAAAACATGCATGAAAACATGAAAAACGCTCAAATATACAGTATGACTGAGGTGAAGAAAAGTGTATAAAGTCAATAGAAAAAAAGGTTGCATGTCGTCCAAAATGTGACCAAAAATGTCATAGTATAGCATGTCGTCAGAAAATGTCAAAAAAGTCAAAATATGAAAAAAACGTCAAAACATGCAAAATGCTCAAATATATGACTGAGGTGAAGAAAAGTGCATAAAATCAATAAAACTTTTTTTGCATGTCGTCCAAAATTTTACCAAAAACGTCATAGTATAGCATCTCGTCAAAAAATGTCAAAAAATAAAAAAAACTTCAAAACACACATAAAAACATGCAAAATGCTCAAATATATGACTGAGGTGAACAAAAGTGCATAAAGTCAAAACATTTTTTTTTTATTTGCATGTCGTCCAAAAATGTCAAAAAAGTCAAAAAATTAAAAAACGTCAAAAAATGCATAAAAACATGCAATACACTCAAATATATGACTGAGGTGAAGAAAAGTGCATAAAGTCAATATTTTTTTTTTTTTACATGTCCAAAACGTCATAGTATAGCATGTCGTTTAAAACTGTCAAAAAAGTGAAAAAAAAACAAAACATGAAATTCAACATGTAAAACGCTCAAATTTATGACTGAGAAAGGTGGAAAAAAAAACTTTAATACGCGTCGAAAATTTGACCCAAACATCATAGTATAGCATGCCGTCAAAAAACTCAAAACATTTTAAAACTTCAAAAACTGGGTAGCAACGTCAGGAATGCTAAAAAATATGGTAGTCAAAAGTGAAAATCGTCATAGAATAGCATGTCGTCCAAAATTTGACAAAAAACTACAAAGTATAGTATGTCTTCCAAAAATGGCAAAAAACTTCAAACACGTCAAAAAGTGCATAGAAAGGTGGCGTCGTCCATTTGACAAAAAACATCACTTTAATGTATGTTGTTCAAAATTTGACCAAAAATTTAATTTAATCGTGTAGTATGTCGTCCAAGTGTCAAAATTGTCCAAAACATCAATAATGTGGAAAAAAACACTAGTCATAAGTATATCTTACACAATCTGACCAAACACACCATAGTGTACACATCTAGCCAAACAAGGGAACAATGTTTGCACAGTCATGGTACCTGCATAACTTTAAGCGTTCACATAATCAAAATGGTCAATGTTGATGGTTGATAGATTAAAAAAAAACTCACAGTTGTCAAGGTAGGGGAAATAAACCTTTTTTTGTGTGCCGTATGTTGTGAACATGTTTAACGAGTAGGGAATTTTAACCAGGCAGTCTATGGGGATTGACTTCCTTGTGGAGCCAGCCTCAAGTGGTCACTCCGCGAAATGCAGCTTTTTATGCACTTTCACTTTGGTCGCCGCTTGGTCTGAACGCTGCACAGAAGCTTAAACGTGACATGTGTCAGACACAGAAAGAAAAATAAAGTTAAAAAACCAACCCAACACCTGCTCGCCTCTTCAACGACACACGTACTGTGTCTGACGTTAAACAATACATACAAAGACACACACACACACACAGGTACGCGAGCGCTACAGTACATCAGCTCGGGGCAAACAAAAGACACACAAACGAACCTGGACCGTCGGTCTCCAAACACACGGCGAAGCTTCTACATCTGGAATCTTCGTCGTCCCTTAACAGATGTTCAATAATTTCGCTCGTCTGCCACTCGAGTGTGCGCGCGTCAGCCGGAGCCATTTCTAATTACACGCACAATCATAAACAAAACACTGTAGGGCGGTCCCCGTTTCTTTTACTGCAAAACTTCCGGTGTGTGCGTCATCGATGCATGATAACTAGAGCTCTACAATCAGTTCCACCCGACAAGGCAATGTGACATGCGATTGTCTGAATTAGACACTGCATCCTGTGATCACCACAATACGAATAAGGTCATACTTGCAATAAGCAATTATCAGATTAAAACACGTGCAGTGTTTTAGAGTTGCATCATGGGAGGTTCCATTCTGGACAGTGTTTGCAGCTGTGTTTGCATTTACTCTCCAGACGGTGGAGACATTTACCCACTGATGATGAACACGGCCCCACCCTCTCTCTCTCTCTCTCTCTCTCTCTCTCTCTCTCTCTTTCTCACACACACTCACACACACTCACACAAACACACACACGGAGTCATTGAAAATGAAAAGAAGTGAAGATATACAATTCAAACTTAACATTTAATCCCACTAGCAAAGTGTCAGCTTTACAAATACAAAGTTGAGTCACAGACAAATAATTGTGCTTATTTCAAATAATAATTTAATCTGAGCTACATTCTATCAAAACTAAATAATTGGATATATATATATGTTCTGACTGCAGTATAGTAGCAGCTGCCGAGCTCATGAGGACTGACATAGAAGATGAAAGCAAGAAGATGTTTTTCTGTCTCACAATGCTTTCTGGGATGAGGTGAAAATTGGGATGCCCACTCATGCAATTCCCTCTGATCTGTAAAGAATAAAGCCTTCGTTGGGAATCATGCCCCAGTATATTCAGCAGGGATGTCACAGTTTGGCGCTCTGTGACGACATCAAACACAACCCTGGTTCTGCATAAGTGTACCGTCCACCACCTCTCTGACTTTAACATCTCATTCTTTTAACTGTAACACCCGTTTCTTACATAATAGCCAGGTTTTTACGGGTCAAGTTAACACGCAAGACTGACTGAGTTGTGGGCAGTTGGCCGAGAGTGACCTTTGGTCTGGGAGCTGACATTGGGGCGCTGAACCAGAGTGTAAACACATACGATAAATACATAAAGAGACGAAAAGAAAGACGTATCGTTTCGCAACACTCCGTGGAGTGTTATGCTGTGGATGGGGGGAGAGCCAAAGGGAGTCATTCCAGCAGCATTCGAGTCTGTTTAGGCAGGAAAGAGAGAAGAGACACATTCAATTCTTTTCAGCTTAGCTGGGCCCCTCTCATTTGGCCCCGTCTAACGAAATACTTGATCAATAACTGCAGGTGTTGAGGCTTTTCATTAGTTCCTCAGTGTTGATGTTTTTCTCCCCCCCTCTGATGCAGGCATTACAGTCCCAGCATGTCACCCCTCAATTATTTCACCTTATTTCACCTTTGTGCTTGTGATCTTTTCCACTTCCACAGAGCGCTCGGGCCTGATTTTACATTTTCCTCTGACGCCTACTGGGATGTCCACTCAGACCGGCCGTGACATATCAAACAAGCCTTTTGCGGTGGACTATTGAAACTGTGCCGCGTATTTCATGAAGTGTGGCTGCATTGTTATTTTCATAACTACTGTATCCGCTTAGTGTTTGGACCTCTCTCCACACCAGGTGTTTTTTGGTTGTTCCCAATTGAAGCTATGGTCCGCTGAGATATCTGTGGTCAGTGCCCCTTATTAGCAAGGTAAGTGTTGGCTATAATAAGCCGACATATTGGCTGTTATATTGGTCTCTGTGCGGTTTGTGTTGACTCGTGATGTCTTTGTTAGCTGGCTGCGAGGTTTTCCATGACCTTTACTCGATACTTAATTGGAATTTCTCCCCACTATTATTTAACCTTATCATGATATGTGAACATTCATATAATTACTGTGAGTGTAGCTGTAACATATAAGGCAGTTTATCAAGTTTGGATGAATCCATCTCAGTTCATTGGATGCTGTATTACCTGCAATTGCTGCTGAAATGGAGCACTCTATTTTGTTAAGGAAACTGGACATGTTTACTGCATAAACATTTGTCGCCTAGCATTCGTAAATAAGTGCCACATACAGTTTCTCAGCCCTCCGCCAGCAAGGCATAACATTTGGCTTTGGATTCAAAGTGCATTGCAGTGGTTGAGTGCAGCTTATGAAACGATGAGCACAGGCCACACAGTTTCAGAGAGTGAAATCACATCTTCACAATAATCGTGGCTCATCTTTTTAATTTGCGTATTTTGGTCTGTTAATTCTCTGGAATGAAAAGACGAGGACTTTCAAGCCCACAAATGAATCCTCAACATTAGATGTACCCTTCTTTTATCACGGTTCCCTCTTCCTTTCAGGTTTATATACACCCCTGTATAGATCTCCAGATAATTGGAGGGAATGCTTTGGGTAACTGGCCTATTATTGACCAGTTTGGCTGCTGCGTGACTTATTCTTTGCCGAAGCTTTGAAGTGAGAACAAAACTCCTTTTCGGCTTCAGTTGTGTAGCGGGATGGCTGATAACTCTGTGATCTTTTGTTGTCGCCTCACATGTAATGTGTTCTTTTATATTAGATAGATATTTAGACCCACGTGGAGTTAGTAGCTGCCCTTTCTTGCCTTGTTGCTGGTGGCAAATGGCAAAGCAAAAATATGTTACCTTGTTGTATCTTTTATTTTGCTGGAAAAGAAGATAGATCTCAAAGGATATATTTTTTTACGAAACCTCTTGGGTGTAACTATTTCTCTTCCTGACACCCCCTTATACCCCCCCAAAAAAACATGTAACAGGAATCCCTCAAAGCATTTGTTTAAAATGATTAAATAAACCTTTTCTTCCAAGCTGGATCTTCCACCAGCATAAGTACAAGCAAAGACACATTGTGACAAAGGTCACCAGCAAAATCAGGGACCAGCTGATCCGTAGCTAGCTATTTTTGGCGTTTCCCATAAATTGTGCCCTCCGAAAAACGTTTGCATCATCTCTAATCCCAACTCGCATGAGGTTCTATGAAGGGAACGTTATCTGGTGCTTAAATCACCAACAGCATTGCAGTATCTTCCCATTGCAACACATTGTTATCAACAGGGACTACATTTGTAAGTAAGCGGCTGCTACTGTCAAAGCCAAGACAGAAGAACAGAGCGTGACACCCCGGGATTGCTCTGAAAACAGTTGTTTACTCATTTTGATGCAAGGTTGTTGTCCTTCAGGACTGCTGGCTTTCAACTATCCACATGCGAGGGCCTCCTCCTACAAGTTTACTAAAAAATAGGATTTGAAGCATGGGGTTGCGGAATACTACCAAAGCTGTAGTGTAGAGTAAAATGCCGAAAGACAGGGTGGAATCGGTACAGTGGTGCTCAGCACCTGAAGTCAGATCCAAACAACGGACACCCAAAGTCCTGGCATCAACACAGATAGTCTCCTGAATGACTGGGAGTCATTGTCATATACGCTCGAACTTTCCGTGTTTCCGCCTGTTTCGGTCTGTTTCCCAAACGTTTCGGGGCGGAAAGTCTCTGAGGACATTCACAGAGGGCCTGGATGAAAACAGTGCTGTAAGGACAAGCCCAAGACAGGCGGACTGACGCACGATAGGGGGAAATAGAGAGGGAGAAGAGGCTTTGGGTTCAGGTGTCATCGTGACAGACTTGATATTATGATGAAGGTCCCAGGGCAGATTTGAATCCACACTGTGTTAAAAACTGCCTTGGGGACAGACTGGGGCTCCACACAACATCACTCTAAGCAAAAAAACTTTCAGCGCTGTCTGTGTGTACTGAAAAACTTTTGTGAACTAATGACTTTATTTCAACATGCTTTTTCAGAAAATGACTGAAGTTGACTTAGTGTTGGCTGATGTCTGATTTCTGCACATTGGTTTAAAACGTCTCTTAGTTATTATGTGAGTGAGTGTGTTCAAGAGGGAAACTGGCAACACAATAACTATACCTCTCGACAAAATGTAGGCATAAGCAGGTATAGATATATGAAAATGTACTCGTGCCTTTGCTGGTAAGGGCACACTATCCTCCTGTTTTAGATGTAAGGACCATCAAAGGCTCTGTTCAGATTAAACAGTGAAGGCCTACTCAAATTAAATATTCAATCAAAACACTAGCATGCATGAGCCCCCCAACAGTGATTTCCATGGTAATGCATAAACAGGATATGCTCTCATTTCTCAAACATTGCTTACCCCACCTTAAAGTACGCTTTAGTGCAGTTATTACGTCCAGAGTGTAACAGGAAACATTTTAGATTGTTGATTGAAAGGTTATAAACAAAACAGCAAGCTTAAATGCTTTTGCTCTTAATCTCCACAAAAACAGGCGGATAAACAAAATCACAGGACTTGACATCTGTCTCTGACTTGGCAAGATGTCTGTCGAGCTAACCGACCATTGTAGAAGTGATAGGTTCGGAAAAAAACGCTTTTATTTACATATTGATATATGACGTGACATTTTAGTGGCCTTACATTCACACCCATGTGAGATTTTGGAGGGTGTGTGTGTGTTCGAGCTCGGTCGAGATGCTCGGGGCTTCGTTGCAATGAACATCTGCGATATCAGCCACTCGGTGGATGGTTCCAGCTACCTCCAAGGCATATAACTGTTTTTTGGCCGTTGTCAGATAATTGTTAACATCCCAGCTGCTTCGGCCATCACCATCTCATTTGTGGGACGCAGAGTAAGCCCGCGAGTCAGACCACAGCACTACTGCGGAAAGATAAAATCCGAAAATCAGATTTCCCGTGCCAAAGAACAAGTGTTGCTCACGCCAAGCCCCCGCCCCCTCCCCCATCAGACACAACACAAAGGACAGCTAGTGTCTGTTGGTGTCCTGGCTTTAGATTCGACCGAGACAATTGTGATTAGCCTAAACAGAGGCAAAATAACCCAGCATTCTTTTTTTCCCCTCCTACAGCCGCAGCATGTTGCTGACGCAGCGCTGTGGAGATGGGTTGGCTGTGGCTATAAGAGAAATTTAAATGACAGCGGTACACTGAGCCATCGTAGGTATGGAAATCAGTGAGGAACTTAATTGGCAGTGAACGTTCTGCAGATATAGCACATTTAAAATGAACTTTGTGCTTTTAGGGAAAACACATTTCTACACAATCGCGTTTTCCCTAAAATGGTGGTGGTGACGGCTGCACATCTATTTCATGCCTTGCTTGACAGTTTCCTATTTTTCTTGACCAAGGGGGGTTATTTTACAACCATACGTAGAAAATTAATTTTGATAGCAAGTGTGTGGACCTTTTGGCAGTCAGAGCTGAGGCAGTAAAGGGCACGATGCAATAAGGTGTAAACTGCACACACTAAAAAGATACCCGTGGGGAGTTTCCCCTTTTTTGTATCTCACCTTTACAACCTTTAAGTCTCATTAGTTTCAGTCTGTCTGAATTATTCTCTCACCGTGTGAACGTTATGGTACAGTTGTCACGTACAAAAAAGTTCATCCAAAAACTTTGGGAAATGATTCCCTTTCCTCACTACTATCTTGTTATTTCTTCTTGACCCAAATACTAAATATACCCCAGAAATCTCTGGAGGCTGTTGAAAATGTATCTCTGTCAGAAAGTAAATCCTACTAAGACTACAGTCAATGTACCTAGCTTTTCATTTTTTTTTTTAATTATTTATTTTGTATTATTTATGAAACTGATGAGATATTGGTGCGGTATGTTGTTTATTATAATGAGCAAATTATCTGTGAAGCGTGCACCTACCAGAGCAGCAGAACTACGCTGCAGAAAGAGGCTACTGTCAACTGAAGCAAATGTTTTATATTTTTAACATTCAGTTTTGAGATTCATTCAGTTTCATGAGGCTGTCACCAATTCCACCCCCGCCACAGACTGCTGATGCACATAGGACATGATGCCGACTGAATAATTTAAAAACAAACTTGAGTACGCTGGAAAAGAAACTAAATTCATTTCGAAGTTTTTTTTTTTTTTCCCCGTTTCAGTTTGGAAGAGCTCGGAGGAAACTTGGAAATCCACCTGTCTCGTTTCGTTTGTAAGTTTCTGAATGGACAGCATTTCTAGGGCACTTAAAGTACAGTACAGTACTGACTGGAAGAGTTAGGTAGAATAGATTAGGAGTAAATATGACATAAGCAGAAAAATAAAACAGTTAAAATATCCCTAATCACTTTAAAAATGGTTGATGGTTATTTCTCTGATAATTCAGCATCTTGAATGCCCTGTGAGGAAAATCAATTCTGCACTCTCTGCTGTCTCGTTATCTCATATTAGAAATTCTCATATCAAGAGCATAGTTAGGAAAATGATATTGAATATTGAACTCTGTAGCCCGCTAAAGGATTGTGTATTAAAACATGCCGGTTCCTTGTGAGGTAAGGGGCGGAAGGGCTGTTTTTATTCGGCCCCTCACTCGGCCAATCAGGTAACCAGCAACCTGACCTCGTTCTCGTCACTGCTGCTTTTGAGTCAAAAATGACATGAAATCAAAGTATAATGAGCCAAGAACTTATGTAAAAGTAGTCATATTTTAATTAATTTTCATTTAAGGCAATCCAATACAAAGTATTTCACAACCCACCAGATGACAATAATCATGTACCATAAAAAAATGTTGAAGAAAAAAGAAATGCACACGTCATGCAAATCAGAAAACGCAGGGGATATAAACAACCAGGAGTAACCGTGGGATTTGACAAATAAAGAAAGAAAGCAATAAACATAGAAAATGTGTGCGTAAACTGCAGCGCGTCCATTAGCGACAGTTTTAAACCACCGGTGAGACACGAAGAAATGTTGGGAGAACCAGGCACAAGAGAGAAGAAATAGTCCACAGAGTTTACTGCCGAGTTTGGCACCGACATGCACGTAATGGTATTGGGGCTGGTTTCCTATTTTACAGGCGAGAGGAGGTGAGATCGTCGTGATGGCCTACATGGACGACAGAACCTCACTCGTACACACATAAACAAATAAATCCTCTTCAGTAGAGCAATATTACCCCCCGAAAAATATATCGTAGGCTACACATGAAGCACTCCTCGACAGGATAAAGTGCTGATGGATCTGCGAGTTACATTCTACCTGATGTCCATTCTTTCGACCATTAACCGCTTCCCCTCCCGCGCTCCATTGCGATAACAAACAAATTGCTCTTAGCCATTTTGACCTCCATTAGCCCCCCCCCCCAAAGAGCCTTGCTTATCCACCTGAACTGCTTTTCAATACGGGGACTAAATGAGATGGAGGGACTGCCTTTTTGCGTCATTAAGGGCTTTCGTTTGCTACATTAGACTCGCGAATCGAACCTTCCCCGGATGCGATTTATTCCGCTCCTGCCCGTGTTTTGTCAGTTTAAACGGAAACTACGCATTTTACGGGCCATTACCGTTATTGTAGCATTGTTTTTTTTGTTTTTTTTGCATTTGTTTACTCTACATCAGTGAGGGAGACAAGGTCAAGGTGGTAATTAAAACCAAGTAAAGCTGGGATAATTAAAGTCGGAGCAGCAGCTGCCGTGAAAAGGCAATAGAAATGGAAACATTTGTCATTTATGTGCAAATGTTGACTTGAGTTAAATGCCAAAGTCACTACGTTAACATGCACACAACAATAATGTGAAATTGCTGCACATGCTACAAATCTCTTTTATGCAGTATGTGTATGGCTTTATTCAGTTGTATTTATCTTTTGCATGGTTTAATAAATCTAGGGGGCTGTTCCTCCTTTCAAAGTTCAGAGTGTGTAGGATTTAGGGGCGGGGACATGTTCAGGGTCACTGTCGAAAACATGGCAGGCTCCCGACGTAGGTAAAACAGGTTCATTCTAAGGTAACAAAAAACATAACCATACTTTTTTGTTTGTTTAATGAACACGCTTTGACTATTCTCTCCTTTTCTAACCATAGCCCCTCCCCCCCCCCCCTTCCAAATCCCACACACTTGGACTTTAAAGTTCAAAACCTACATTATTGCTCTCAGTGCAGCTAATGTTCGTCGTCAGTTAAAACCTTGCGAAACAAAATAAACAGGAAGTACACCATGTGGTGATATCTGAGGGATACGTTGTGCTACTCTCTTGGTGGCTGTTATAATCCCGTTTGCTCTCGGTGAAACCCTGTAGAGACCCATTTACCTGGATTGTGTTTTTCATTCTAACGATTTCTGCATTTTTGTAAGGCAACACATAACAGGGCTGTCGGGGATTGGTGGTGCATCGCCGTGCACAGATGCGCTGGAATCTCGATGTACAGTTGCAGGCTTCGGGGCTTATGTGGTACGAGTGGATTCGGAATGTGGGATTTGTTCATTTTTGCTTCGCCCTGAACTGACATCACACAAGGTGCTAGGCCACGGAAAGCCCCCCCCCAAAAAAAAAAGTTTTAGCACAAAGCATCCTTCTTTACCCTGACAGGTTGTTCATTTGTTTATAGATGAAAGGAATAGTCATGTTCCGATGTAAATAACATCAATCCCGGAGCCCAGGAGACCCCTTGTGTACCGTGTCTCCCGCCGGATACTTGTAATAACACGGAGCTGTATACTCCGGGCAGGAGTAACTGCCGTATTGGAACAGATTTAGGCTCACTGAATGGTACCGTAGAGGTTATGTGCTGTTGCTGCTGACGTGAGAGTGTTTCAAGTGATGTGGAAGACTCTGGGTTGCAGAGGTGGTGAGCTTCGGATAGTGTCAATATAGCCCAGTATTGGTCCATGGGGCAAAATTGAACTATAGTGAGGACTCTGCGTGGGTTAAATGATGATATTTTGATCTCTACTGAAATCATAAAGGCGATAAAAATTGATTTTGAAATTCTGCCATAATCGAGATGAGGCAATAATCCTCACTTCAGATCTTTATTTTTGCCTGTTTGCATTGTGCTATAGCGATTGATAGTATACAAAACAATTTCAACGAATCAAATACCTTAAAATAAATGTGCTTTGTGAACTAGAGGGTTTCATGTCTGTTTTACTGCTAAGTACATGTTTTGTTACATTCTCTCATACGTGCTCTGTCTATTATTTGCTAGGGTGCAAATATATTCTGCAATTACAGTGCATTACCAAATGCATGACTTAAAATGGTAATTGGAGTAGATAGTTGAAATTGGTTATGATTAATTAATGACTTTTCTTCGTGTGCAACATCTTATGTGATGTGAATGTATCCCTACTAAATGCAAACGCCCGTTTCAAACTATGATGAATCGCAGCTGTATATATATATATTTGACTTGCATGAAATCATTTGGTACTTTGTTAACAACTTTCAGCAGAATGATTAAATATGATCAACCTGGTAGCATCATCATAATTCTTAGTGTAGAGACAGGTCGTGCGCTGTATATGCAATCCACTGGGAAATAATTGTCGACCACTTCAAAATAAATAATAGGAGATGGAATTCAAAACAGATCTATCAAACATCCATGCCACTCTGAATAACATTCGAGAATAAATATACTAGATATGGGGAATTAAATTCTCATACAACATGCTCTTATAAACATTAACCCTAATAGAGAAGACAGGAGGTGATACCTCATGGTATGAAAAGCCTGATTAATATTCCATGTAATAAGCTGTAAACTGCACACCTGTTGTTTATCCTCCATCATAATTGATGAATTGGCAGAAATGGAGATACTCCCCCAATATAAAAACTAATTACAGAAGGGAAAAGGCGCCTAAAAAATATCACCGTATCAGGCCACACAAATAACTGACGAGCAAGGCTTGGGTCAAAGGTCACATGTCCTGATATACTTAGAGAAACAACCACAGACAGGCACAAGTTTGAACCACAACATGATCATTTCGAACCAACCTGCTGTCAAATTAGACGTGAAACAGTCACTGCCCCAGTGTCGATGGAAAGCGCTTCACCCACGAGTGCCATGGAGACCGCAGCATCTCTTCTAAAGAAACAACGAAATGAATATATCACGGGATATCAAAAACAAACAAAATACAAAAAAAAAAAAAACGCTGCTCCAATAGTCGCTCTGAGGCTACTGCACAAATTTCAACACCCATTTCCC
Source organism: Colistium nudipinnis (assembly GCA_016785305.1). NCBI lineage: Eukaryota > Metazoa > Chordata > Actinopteri > Pleuronectiformes > Rhombosoleidae > Colistium > Colistium nudipinnis. Next base: position 12,109 of record JAFBJU010001794.1, read on the forward strand.
GGTGCGTCGTCTCCTGTTTGCACCGTAAACAAGAGGTCGATATTTCCTGCTGGACTCTGAGTGGCCGCTGCATGCTGTCAGTCCTCAGTGCCTCACTGGGAAGCTGAGGGGTCCTGGGGGGGGGGGGGGGGGCGGGGGGCAAGCCTTA
>JAFBJU010001794.1:12263-96297 GCA_016785305.1 Colistium nudipinnis
GGGGGGGGGGGGGGGGGGCAAGCCTTAGATCTGTGTGTGGTGTGTGTGTCCGGGCGGCGTGTAGGGAGGCGGCGCAGGGTTGGGTTTGACCCCTCGGCTCTTCATGTAGGAGATGAACTGGTCGGGGATTTCCGCAAGCACGTCTTTGGCGAGCCGTGCCATGCTCAACACGTGGTTGCCTGTTCGGTCCATGTAATCTCTGAACGGAACAAACTGGGGGGAGGAGGGGGGTGTGAAAGAGGAATAAAGTGTGAAACAAACACACCTTTTACAACACAGGATTATGCATGACCGTGTTTCATGGAAATCGCACAATGCTTGTGCGCACAAATTGGTTTCAGGAGCAGGGGGATATAATTGGAGAGGGCTCCGATGTTAGTTTAATTTTTTCATATCCTGCCATCTTTAGGATGCTGATCTGTCACTGAGCCTGATTTACCCCAGGAGTGACAGGAAAACATGAGATTAGAAGTGGAGAGATATGTTTTACTGATCCTTACTAATCCAGCACTTTGGATTTCCCCATCTTTTATTGTAATAGCCCATCACGATCAATATGAGGAGTTGTTGGATGCTATTTCAGTGAAAGTTATAATAATAAAACTTTATTATGTATTATTTATTATTATTGTTATTGTTATTATTATTATTATTATTGTTATTGTTATTGTTATTGTTATTGTTATTGTTATTATTATTATTATTATCATTATTATCATTATTGTCATTGTCATTGTTATTGTTATTGTTATTATTAGCCACAATAAAACCTGATTGCCTCTGCTTGACTTCTGACTTTTTGGCCAGAAACAGGAATTCTAATTCTAATTTTGAATTCTGGACCATTTTGGCGTGGATATGTGCAGTGAATACACTCAAAGTCGCTGTAACTGTGCAACGTGTCACCCGTCACCTGAACAATGTCTCTCTCTGCCAGTTTCCCTCGCGACGAGACCCTGATGTCGTCACCATCCAGCTCCACCATGGCTGGAAGACACAAGTTCACGCACGCACGCACCCACACATGCGCAAACACACACACGCAACATTTTAGTACCACATCCGCACACTATTAGCGCAGCGATAACATTGATTTACTACCGATGTCAAGATTTAGGTGCCATTTCACATGAATGCCGTGTACTTTAGCTTCAGCAGTAGCACAACAATAGGATGTTGGGCCGTGCTAATGCAGAGTGTCTTTAATGCATGTCTAATCAACCACTAAGTCTTTTATTATAGTCTATGTACAATTAAAATAAATGGTACTTAACACTGCATAGCCAGCAATCAGCCTCACCCTTTTCCTCTGCAATTATGCCTACATCCACCAACGCATTTCCTTCTCCACTCATTCAAGGAAGTTTGTAAAGTCATTTTCTCACTCTCTGAATTTTTGTAACCGAGTGTAGTAGCCGTGAATTGAAATGTCAATTCTGGTCTGATACAAGTTGTTTTACTGACTATTAATAATGATGTTATAAGCATTATAAAATACTGTATTTAATTACATATTAATGTGCATGCAGCATACAATACTTCGGCAATATGGTCTATGTACCATCAAACTCAGCCTGGCCCACTCCAACTATGATGATGGACATGGGGAGCTTGGCACCCTGCACAGAGTTAAAAACAGAAGAAGTTAAAAAACAAAAAACAAAAAACAAAACAAAAAAACACATTTCTATAATTCAACAAGAGGAAATATTATGTGCTCAACTGTATATCAAACATAAAGACAGTTACATGCCCGCCCATGTAGATGACAACCGTACTAATGTTCTTTATCACTTTTTAACAAGCTGAATGACCTTTTCTCTCCCGGGAGAGAGAGACAGAGAAGAGAGAGAGACAGGAAGTCAGGAGAAAAGGAGAGCAAAGTGAGATGCGACCGCAAAGCAACATTTTTGTTTCTGCTTTTCCTATTCCAGATGTTTTCTTTCATGGATTCATGTTACTCTCAGGCGAACGACACTTTTGCCCACTGCATGCTGAATATTAGGCCGGGGAGTGGAGATTAGAGGTGGGTCAGAATAGGATTGTACCAGCATCTTTGATAATGTCTCCCGTGACGGCATTTGTGAGCCAGGAGAGGAGGTAGAGGGAGGAGGTGCCAGCTTCAGTCATTACAGCCACCGTCCTCCATCACCTGCCAAGCTCCTCCTGACCACAATTCAAGTCCGATGACGCTCCTTTTGTTCTCTCTAGTGTCTCCGAACAGCAGAAGAAACCAACGTTTCTCATATTGGATGGGGTTTAAGGAATCATTTTAAAATAATGGTGTATCGATTTTTGAGCTCACTGTAATGTTCCAAGTACAGGTTGCCCATGTCCTAATTTATAGCATTACATTAGATAAATAATACAATAAAAGCCTGATTGGCAGTGTTCTCTTTCAGGCCATCTATGCGCCTGTTGTTTCCAAATAGATGGCAACATCAACGCTGAATGCAAAAGCTTCTATTATGGCTTTTATTTGCTGCAGTCACATTTATCCCCAAAGCCGTTGGAACAAGTGCAGTTTTATCTCTGGCATAACACAAGTCTACTGTGGCACATCAGGCAACCTCTTTTTGCCCCAGGGATGAAAAGCCACAGCACATCAGCATGATTATCAGTGCTCAACACAACTCCCATCAGTGCATGTCCTCCCACGCACGTGCACGCATAAACACGCACACAGACACATGTGTTGCAGGTGCATGCTCGGCGACAAACGCACGCCGGAACATCAAACGCCACCCAGAATAACTCGGCAATCCACCATGCCCTACTTGTGCCACACTCCTGTCACCCTGACTGACAGCTAAGGCCCATTCTAATGACGCAGCAAAACAAAGTGTCAATCAACACTCATTACTGCAGAAACTTACTCTAGACGCGTGGCTTAAAATCTGCATGCTTTTACGAGTGTGCGTGCGTCCATGGTGGCTGCACACACCAACACGACCAGATTCCTGGTCCCACATGGGGGTTCTCGGATCAAAAGTATGTTGTATGTGGAAGGAATGCACCAAAAAGGCCTCGACCAACTGCCAATAAACAACATAAGATTCATTAGATTTAAAAAAAAGGGGGTCTTTTTGGGCTTACTTTAACCATCTACTTTAAAGTTACCTGGGTCATTGTGGTGCTACTTTCAGATCCTCTACTTGATTGCGAAACTTAAAGCTAGTAAACCTATAAATCCTGCTCTGTGCGTGTTCCACCACATCCCCCGAATATAAATGAATTGTACCACTGTACTCATGGTTTCATGGTTTTCATGGACCAGCATAAGGAAGTAAGTACTCTACTCTTGGCAATGATAAAAAAAAACAAAAAAAAAACACACATATATATCTTCTGGTACTGATAACTGTAGTTAAAAAGTCATTGCTAATGAAGGTACGTCATAAACTCACACAGGCAGAGAAAAGACACTAATATAAGAGAATGTGATGGTGGAGTTCAGCGTTATGAGTGGCAAAATTGGAGACTCACAGCTACATGTTGAATTATTAAAGAAATGTGAACATTTTCGATGACTTAAAATGTAAATGCAGCCAGAAGTCAGTAGCTGAGGGCTATCTGCCAGGAATATGCCAGGTTCTGCCGGCCTACCCAGGGCTATAAAAATATAATGGATGTTTTCGGGGCCCATGGATGCAGTTGGGATTTCTCCCAGTGCTGCTGATGACACAAAAAAAAACCCCAGCCACAACTATCTGAGATATAATTACCTATGCTCATCACTTTGTCATACTCCCAGAAAAAAAAAAACTTTCCTAAATAGATACAGCCAAGTAAACAGCACAAGCGTGTAGGAAATCAAAGCATCCACACAGGATTGGGTTACACTTGTGTTAAAACAAGTCAGTCTGAAAAAATTGGTATATATCCCAGGGGCCAACTGTCGGAACAATATGCCTAACTCTATCGTATGCACAAAGTGAACTTGTAGAATCCTAACAGAATCCTAACAAATGTAAAACGCTCACCTCTGGAACTTCGAGGAATTTTTGAGTACACTGCACTCGCTGGGTATTATCGCTCGCTCTCAGCGTTCAATGTAAAAAGGAAAAGTTGTGAAGCGCCCAGAGTCGGACCTTCCGCTGACAAAGAGAAGAGACAAAGGCGCTGACAGATAGCGAGTAGAAGATTGAGGGTAGAGGAGAAGAATCAAAGGGAGCGGCGGACTTTGTCGTCGTGGACATGTGGACACAAAGAGATCTAGATCTTACAGGGAGGCGAAGAGAGGGAGATGGAGAGGGACGGCGATGGTCTTTGTGTTAGCGAGTTAGAGAGTCTCATAGCTCTGCAGAGAGAACAAACGAGCAGAGGGACCCGGGCTGCGGGCAGGAGGCTGATGGTTGCATTTCTGAGGAACCCCAAGATACCGTTGAGTGGGGAGTGTGCACGCTCTTAAGATCGTCGCACACAAGGGTGCTGGTATACCAATGCAGACCCACTCCAGATGTGGACGGAGTTGCACACTTCTGCTTCAAACTCTTGATTTCTCACAGCATGAATAAGTATGGGGGGGGGGGGGGGGGGGGACTCTGGGGGGGGGGGGGGGGGGGGGACTTCTATAACCTCAGCACTGTGGCACCGTGCCCTCCCTCACCCAGGATCTGAGGAGAGTAGCTGGGTGGAAAGCAGTGAGCGTCAGTCAGAGTGGAAGCAGTGAGATAGAGCAGCAGGCAAGATCTTAAAAGGAAGGTGTGGCTGTTCTAATGTTTTGACTAACAGTCGCAAATTCCCTTTAAATCCAGTCTGCTGGGTGTTCTGTGTCAGCGGCGCGCTGAGGACGAGGAGGCGGGAGGAAAAGAAAACAGGCCCACTACCTGTTCTTCAAAGTTTGGGAGCATAAAAAAAAAGGTGAACACAAATTCCGGGGGGAGCGCAAGTGGCATGAAAGCACACTATCGCTTTTTGTTTGCTGAGGAAGCAACGACTTAAAAAAAAAAAAAAAAAAATGGTTACCCTTCTGAGAAAGTGGAAATTGATTCACAATATTATAAAAGCATTACCTGTGACTTGGGTATAGTTGGTAGGAACACCATTAGTCTTATAAATGACCTACAGTATGTACAACTAAACATCTAAGTGATATATCAAGCAGAAATACGGTACTCAACAATTGCCGAATAAAGCTATCTGATCGATTATTTCTTATAGGAGCAGTAACTTTTAAAAATCTTAGTGTCACCATAATGTTGCCTAGCAACCGGGAGGGATTTTGGTCTATTTATTCTCATCGGAAAACTCTTCCCATACTTACATTTACTATGGCCTCTTTGGTCTGGGCCATATCCGAAATGACGCCGTCCGTGATGATGAGGAGAACAAAGTACTGCGAGCCGTCCTGCACTGCTGCTGCATACCTACAACAACACACGTGCACACAAATAGAGACAGGCAATAAAACATTTTTTTTTTTTCTTCTCTAAAATAAAAAAATACACTTAGAAGAATGCTTTATTATTCCCTCTCGCCACGTGCAAATTAAAAAATAAAATGTCCTTTGTCATCGCTGTTAACACTCGTTAAATGCCTCACGGGTACCCACTGATTAATCAGCCCAAACAAACACGTTGGTGTGATCCTCCGATTCACACCTTTGTTGAAACCTCGTCCTAGTTGACTTCACCAATTGAAATGCTAAATACTAATACGGGTTCTTTTTCTTACAGCAATGGCCCCCAGCCAGAGTTAAAAATGTGTGATTTTATCAGATTGACATTTTTAATTAGAAGCGAGCTTTGGCATAATGCGATGGAGGATGGCTTGGCTACGGATCCACAAATGAGGTGGTGAGGGAAGCAGTAACAATATGAGATGTCACGGTTTGGATGTTTATTTGTTCAACTGCAAGTGATATGTCGGTATAATAATGGCTATAGGCTCATTGGCCACGCTATTGATTCAGATGATTAGAATTTAAATTCAAGCATGTGACATCCTGTGTATTGTGTCCGGCAGAACAGATAACGCCATTGTTCTGTGTCAGAAAAGCAATGGCACCAGAAATGAAAGACAAAAAAAATCAGTATATGTTGTTTTGTCCTCGATAACTTTGAATCTCTCAGAGGACTGGCGAGGATCACAGTTGTTATGCAAACACAACAAATGGCACAACAACAGATTATTTCTGAATTGTATGTTGAATAGATCACTGTCTTTCGAAAAGCGCTAAGCAAAGGCTACTTTGCTATGCATAAATAAACCACTTTCAGAATATATTTGTGTAGACTGACCTAGGTCTCACTGTCCTTATTATTATTGGGTTTTTAGTATGTATGAATGTAGGAAAGTAGGAATGACTGCGTGGATATATATTATAAAGAAATAATCACAGGCCAATTCACCGCATGATGAAAAATCCACGGGGAACAAAAGAAAATGATACGATGCAAAAAGGATGATAAATAAGGATTTACAGCGAATACTTACATTACTCAATAGCTGATATGAACACAATTCAAATATTGAAATAAAGTAAGTCTTCCATTTTTAAAAGAATTAAGAGGGTGTCAATTATAATAATTGGCTTTGTTCTGAGACATCATGTATACCTATTCTGTATTTTCCACTGTACCTCAGCTCATATGACGCACTGTATATCCTTGCATGGTCTCAGAACTGTAAGATAGAATAACCAGTCAGAACTGGCCTGTACTACTAGGACAGATGAAACTTCTCTATCTTGTCAAGACAGGCCTATATCCAAAACAACACACACACACACACAAATACATTCCAAGATTCCTGTCCACGCCACTGGTAACCGGCCAACTACATTTGGTCGCGCATAAGCCCAACCTCTGTACGGGGCAGGCCCAGCCCAAGAAGATAAATGTGAACCATTCCCGGACATCGGGGCACACTCTTTGCCCAGCGCTGGTTTACTTTCAATGTGACCATAATAAACCATGCAGTTGTGAGCTGAAGATTTCTCCAGACGCTCCGGGTTGTTCTTGGGCTTCCAACTAAAGACCGGGCGTATTCTAACAAGGGGAAAATCCATCGGCAGTTTCAAAAACCTGCGTTGCTTCTTAAATGGGACCAAGTGGACCCTCCTGCCCAGCTTGCCTGGTGACCTCACCTGGCAACATGGTTCACCACTGGAGCGAAGTTCGTCGGCCCATACAGCTGCACTGTCTTTAAACTCTGGTGGTATGCGTCTAAGATGCCTTCGATACCATTGCAGTATGGATTTTCCATGTTTCCATTCTGCAGAGGAGAGAACGGAAAACAAAGAGACAGAAAATCTCTTTTATAGCTTGGCTTATAGCTTATTCATCAGAATAAGCACAATACATTAGAAAGACAATCCGGCGGTGGGATTTAAAGGCGGACGATAAAACCCACGAAATTGCCTTGATCAAAACCCGATTAATCGTAAGTGAGAAGTTGACCTCACCAGGGGGAACTCATGTGACACCCGTCCATCGGGGGGGAGTTTGGCTCCAAAGCCCAGAGCGGGGAACATCTTGTCACTGTCGTAGTCCTGAATGATTTCCCCAACGGCCTTCAGAGCCATGGCGTAGGCGTTCAGCTGGTACGGGTTCATATAGTGCAGAGAAGTAGACTGAGAGGGGTTACCTGTTGACCATTCAATCCACCATGATGTCATTGTTGTGAAGAAGTGGCAATGAGAAGACTTATGCAAACAACACATCACGGCATTAAACAGGGGGTGAAAACAATTCCAGTCAGGTGCAGCCGTCGTGTTCGGTCCTCGGAGATGATCAATAAAAACTATTCATTCAACTTGAGTTTTGAGGGTAATCCCTCAAAAATAGTGTCGCAAATTTGGCCGGTGAGTAACTGTGACCTTCATCATCAACATACGGTTTATAATGACACATCATGATGACTGATTAGTCGTACAACATCGAGATAGCAGCAATCCCCCTTGTTCCCGAGGTAAGGCTGTACACTCTACTATACAAGACGTAAATAAGAGTGATTTTATGAAGAGGCAAAAGTGTAATAGCAGATTTTTAGGCATCACCTTGAACAACACCACCGGATCTGTTTCGTAATCATTACATAGTCGTTAGGTAAAGAAAATGCTCCCTGACCTTGTGAATATTTTTACCGCTGCTTTTAGTAGTTTGTAAACAAAAACAATAAAAAATGCATGCATAAAATTCCAACGATTGATTCATCTTTCATGCTGCGGTTATGGGCCGCAAACAGCGTTTTAGACATTTACTTGCGTGGATGAATGGTGATTTGGAGAATGGAAAATTTGGATTAACAATGGTACAGGCCGAAGAGCACTTCCTTGCAGATACATTTTTTGGAGCGTCACAGTCGGGCTCACATAACTACTAGATACTTTAGTAGTGTAATTAGACAGAAGCTTGGACTTGGTCAATATTTTTGTCGAGCTGAAAGTATTTAACCCTATCATCGCCTAGCACAGGAACCTCATATAGCCTTTTTTTTTGTGTACAGTATGTGCCATGCGCATCCGCTGGTGGGCGTATGTGCGCGTGCGTCACGTGTGTGTCAAAGAGCATTGCTCCCCCTTCATCCCCAACGCACAAGCACTTTGCCATCAGTATCACTCACCATTAGATGCCGTGAAATCGATGGCCACAGTGAAATTGATCTGTGTCCTAGAAGTGGGGTGGAGAGGAGAAGAATTTAATGACAGGGAACAACTAACAACATGCCAAGCCTCATTAAAATCCAGTGGTCATTTACGCAGTCACACACTCACACACGCGCACACAGACACATCGGCATAATTGACAACCAGTGGCATCGTCATACACAAAATACGACAATCGTTTCCTTTCATGATAGAGTTACAAGCAGATCAATATTTGATATCTCATTCCCACTCCTTGCGTTTATCTGCACTATGACGAATATTAGTGATCATACTCTTCAGTTACTCTGACTGTCACCTCCGTGGAGGAGGTGTAGCAGGAGGTGCCGAAGAGCCCACGCTTGGTAAGCAATTAGACTGATGGAGCACTTAAAAGCAAATCATAATCGGATTCTTCCCCCCCTCCTCCCCCCCCGTCTACTTGCTAATTTACGACAACGAGACGAGGCCTTCGGGGACCGGAGCGACAGCCTCGCGTGAGAGGCACCAGAGAGAGGGTGGCTACAGAATGATAATGAAATTAACAAATTCACATTAACCTTTCGGTTCGGGGCGGGGATGGAAAATACGCCACAGCCTGACCCCGCTAACCTTAGCATTAATTAATCTTGATTTTATTAATTCATGAGCAGGGACCGGAGCGACAGCCTCGCGTGAGATGCACCAGAGAGAGGGTGGCTACAGAATGATAATGAAATTAACAAATTCACATTAACCTTTCGGTTCGGGGCGGGGATGGAAAATACGCCACAGCCTGACCCCGCTAACCTTAGCATTAATTAATCTTGATTTTATTAATTCATGAGTACTCGGTGCTACTACTTCTGCATCCGAACGAAAGGTCGGAAAACCGTACACGTGAGCAATGAAATGATAGCCATTGTTTTCTGTCTTTTCCTCATTTGAAAATGTAGGTTTATTAGAAAGAAGCTTTGAGCTGCACTCAGCCTTTCCCATTCCAGCTTGTCCTTTGATACACCACTTCATTCCCATTCAAATAAATCAAATGTAGGTTTCTTCTCAAAGGCCACGTGATCAACTGTCTTCCGGCAATAAATGTCACTTTAGTGTAGACTAAGATAAATACTAAATTATTATTCAGTCCTCTCCTAATTACATTGGTTATCAAATAAGACAAAAAAGCCGGCAGACTTCCCTTATCAAGATGAGAGGCACTCCCACGGAAAAGGGATTTGCAGAAAACAGTTTCACATGGGGTTTTTCACCCTCCTCATAAAGATAAGGAACACAACTTTCTCGCAATTTGGACAATTTTCTTAATGTCAGAAAGCTCCACAAATGCGAAAGAATTGCGACTCTGTCGCGAAGCAGGTGCAAAATGAGGGTGTCAGACCGATGAGGATTACGTTTGTTTAAGTGGAGCCACTGAACCTTCAGGTTATTGTTTCGTGGATCAGCCCGAGCCAGGAGCCGTCAGGGAAACCTGTCACATGCGTCAGCCCTGCTGCGGCCCATAAAACCCCAGAGAGCCGACCCGCTGCGATGGGACGGTGGAGATCAAAGCTTGGCCCATCCTGAACAATGTTTCATATTCACAACCTCCTGCTCTCGCACCAAGTTAAAGGGCATACGTCCTCTTTGAAGACATTTCAGCTTTGGCCAGTGATTTGAAATATATATTTAATTCGCTTCTGTGAACTTCCACTATATATGTCTAGTTTATCAAAGTTTGCAGTGGCTACATTGCTCTTATGGTACAATCACAATAAATATCAAGGGACAGAAATATATTCATTATGTATTACTATATATAGGTCTACAAGACTACAATGTATTTATTTTTACAATTAAGTAATTGTGCAACTATTGAGATGGTTTTCTCGTCGTTCTGTGTGTGTCATTAATCCTTGAGGGTATTTTTATATTTTTATACCCCAGTACTATTTTATAACAGTAGAATAGCAGTTGTGGCCATTGTAATTAATCAGAATGATACGTTTAAAGCTGCTACAAGCAATATTTCTGCACTAACAGTTGCTAAAATGCCTACAGGTGAAATGGGAATCATGAAGCTTGTAATGACAAAAACATGGGCAATTAACACCAAAGTATTTTTTTTCAGTTTTTAAGAGCCCAGAACTTTAGTTTAGTTTTCGTTCGGTTCGGCTGATCGCATCAGTGTTTTTTTGTTTTTTTTTGCCGGCACAGCACACAGCTGTTATCAGCAGAAATGATCTGATGAACATGCTGCACACCATGGCCGGACACTCGTGACTGAACTTGAAGACAAGCACAGTTCTATTTTTAACAAGCAAAGCCTGGAGATTACCATTGTACCAAATGTACTTGGCCTCCCCGTAATAATGTGGATCCACGCTATGTTCACCAGCCAGCAGAAGGATCGCCTGGAGAGTTGTGCTGACTGGCCAAATTATACCACATGTCCCTGTCGTAGGGAATCTTTAATGCTCTTTAAACCTGGTTCATAACGGTGTGGTATAAAGATAGTGAGGATTTTTGGGAGAGACTATTCACCCTAACTCTACAAACTTTATCAGGTATCTTTGAGGATGACAACATACTGCATGGACGATTTGGCCAATAAAACGAGGACACATTCTTAAGTGTTCCCGCCCTGTTGTCGTTTCTTTTCCACTCACCCTCCTTTGATGTAATCTAAGAAGGTGAACTCTGACTCCACGGAGAACGAGAGCAGGGTCACCTGAAATGAAAGAGAAGTGGAGATTTTATTCAGCGCTGTGGTCCTGTTTTCCTTTTCAACGCAAAAAACAAATCTGAAACACGGGAACTTGGTTCAGCATTCAACCAGATGAGCCATTTATAGCCTTGCCATCCAGGAGCCTTTCTGGAGCGTTCATGTGAGCCAACTGCTTTCTGATGACAGATCTACTTACAGTGCCAAAGGGCAAATTTGAAAAGACGGATTAAACACATTGCTATGCATTACTTGCAGAAGATCTGCATCCACTTCCTTAATTTTTTTGGCAGATACATATCTTTCATAATCACCTGCATTGTTGCTGAATCTCATAACTACAGAATAAAAAAAAGCATCTCGTTCGTACATATAAATGAGGAATGAATGTTAGAACTAAGTGGTGTGGGATATTTCAGAAGGATTTCTTTTTTATTTTTAGAGAGAACCATCTTCCATGGAAATGCTTTAATTTGTTTTAAAGACTAATTGAACAGATGAATCAGTGTGGAGCAGAAAAGAGCCACGTGCCAGTCCTGATTAGATGTCGGAGCCATACTCACCGTTCCAGAGTTGGCATATTTCTTTTTCTTCATCTTCTTCTTCGTATTAATAACCTACAAAATAAACAGCGAGAGAGGGACATGGTTTAGATCGCTTGGCTTTTAGGCAATTTTGTGTACTCAAACGTATATGTAAATACATGCACATATACTATACAGTAATGATTAAGCAGTAGTCGGCTGCGCTCTTCACCTGCAAACATTGTCTTCAAAGCGTGACACAACCACTCAGCCTTTCATCCATAAAATAAAGCATAAATAATCTTTAATTATAAAAACTCCGTACTCTGTGTATTTCAAGAAATCAGGCAAGATCATTTAATGTAACTCAACAAATGCATTCTATTTTAGGGTGCACTCGGAGCACGCCACTCTAAATAGGAAGGCTAGAAATTGGAAAGGAAATTTGAAGCTATGGAGAAGGCAAAAACATACATTTATTTCTCCAGCAATACATCGGCCACGGAACACGAGAGAAATGTCAATCCGGAGACCAAAGATGTCTCAGCTCATTACCTTGATTCTCTACAGCTGCTAGGCATGAAAGTGACAGGCCCTAATTTAACATGGAGAGATGGCAATTTGTCTGACACACTGAACAATCTGCTGATGCAAAAACTAAAGGGCCTTTCAGTCTCACTGGGAGGTAGAGAGGGATCAAGAGTAGCGTATAATGGCGCTGACATCTAAAAGACAGGTATTTGTCCCCGAGTTAAAGGCCAAAACACCACAGATGCTTGGAGATAATGACATGTGCATCTTTTTGATATAATTTAGATTTTGAAATATTCAATTGCACAAATGATTTCTTGAAAAGTTTAAATGCTGATCTGAACACTCAAACTCTCAATTCATCATATAGTTACAAAATATATACTGACAAACAAAAGAGAAGAGGGTTTTGATAGGAGGATGCACTTTTGCCCATTTCGAGATTTGCCATCCACCCTTATAGGATCTATCTAAGATATGAAACTTGAATCGTTGCGTTTGCAATTTGCATATGAATCGCTGCTGTTAGCTAATAAGAGACACAGTAAGCCCGTGAGAATTATTGAGAAACAACTAGCATCATTCCACACCCCTGGATTGTTCTGCCATTAATCCTGTTTCATGCTGTTGCTAATAGCGCCATTTATTTTTGTGTCAGCATCCAGGTGATTATAGTGGGGAGAAAAAATGTAAAAGAAGAACAGGGGCGAGGGAAATAGCTGCTTGGGGGGAGGTGAGGTATCTTACAGTGTTACAGTATAAAAACGGAATTATGAATCTATGGATTCATCTCTTTTGTAACTGTTACCGTAAATGTGTTTTGCTGCAGGAGTAACAGATATCCATCGGAATTGGAAATAGCGCAACACCGATGATGTCGGATATAAATATCGCTTGTATCAGTAATGGGATCCAAGGTACCTAATGGGAATCCACATCTACGGAGTCAACATACTTTTTCTTTTTTAACCCGGGAAATCGCTGGAACTACGCACCTCATACACGTTGAACTGGCTCTGCCCTCGGGCTAACTCTCGGTAGCTGGTTGTAAAATCCCCAATGAAGTCATGGCTGTGAGAGGGAAGAAACACAAGGAAGTACGAACAAACATCAGGTATCAATAAAAGGAGAAGATGGGACTTTTTGACAAGTTATGCATTTCGTGAATTCTCCCTTCCGCTTCCTTGAATTTTGACTCAAGCGGAGACGACATTTCATTCAGGAGAAGCCGAATTGAATTCTGTGCGAGAAATTGCATATTTAATGGGATCGATCAATTCGGTAGCAGGGGTTTCACGATCTGGCCGTCGCCACTCACCTGCCATCCCGATCCCAGTCATACACCTCCACCTTGATTGTTCTGGAAGGAAAAAACACACAAATCGCACAGTCAGGTTTTGAGCAGAAGTGCCAACATTGCCACGGTCCCATCGGTGGTTTGTTCTACACCATCGGCAGAGGCAGTTTGACCATTTTCAAGCCAACTAGAAGCCCCCAGGAAGTGCGGAGGAAAAAAAAAAAATGCAAATGATATCATCTACATCTTCCTGAAAGATAAAAAGCTCCAGGATAAAAAAAAAAAAAAAAAAAAAGTCATAATGGATTGGTCTAGTGAGATTGTTTTGCACTTATTCAAGCATGCGTGCATAGATGAATCAATGTGCAGTGAGCCATTTTTCACAAAAAGTTACTTATCCAAACAAAATGGAGAGACACTAGCTACACGCCTCTCCCTTAGCTTTCCGTACCGACTCCAAGACAGCAATGGCCGCGGTGAAATCTCACATACAAGTCCGGTAAGCCCAGAAGCAGATGTGCAGGAATAATGTTCCAGCATTTTACATGCATTTTTACAAGAGCAGTGTAGCGTGCTGATGTCTGTCCTGCTGCTCCAAGACGAGGCACAGATGCCGCCTGGAGTTTTCCTACGAACAGTCAGGCTTATGTTCAGTGTTTCTCACTCGACCATTCTGCATGTATCATTTAGGTCTGACAAATGCAAAAAAAAAAAAAAAAAAAAAGAAGCAAAATGCTGCATTGTTACTTGCAGTCTACCATGCCCACGATGCAATGCGGCACGTGACGGGCGCAGGCAGCTTTGGAAGGAAACAACCTTGACCATGCACACAAAAAAAGAAAGACAAAAAGATAAAAAGAAAACTTGTTAAAAAAAAAAAAAGATACTTGAATTAGTGGTTAGGAAATATTGATAGATATTTCCATATGTGGGGGGATATTTAAAATGAAATAAATATAAAATATTTAAAAAGAAAATAACAGCAGGAATAACATTAAATGTTAAAATGTGTATTTCAGCCGATGAAATGACGGACACTGACCAACCTTTAAAGCATTTTTATACTGTGGGAGGAAGTGGAACTCCATCTTCCATGAAGTTTATGAATGAGGCTGAGAAAGGGGGGAGACTCCAGTCCATTTGATTAGGGTAATAAATAAAATCTTATGGGTTGAACCAAAAAAAAAACAAAAAAAAACTCATAACTCTAAAGTGCAGCACACACATCTCTGCACAGTGAAAAGAGGGGTGGGGGGGCACAAAACTTTTTTGGGGCACTTTTTCATTCCTGAGTCAGATTGATCTCACTCCTTGTCTCCCTTCTCTCCCGACGTCGTCGTACACGAGAAGGGAACTAAGCCAGATCCAAAGAATATAGAAGCACGCGCTACATCAGAGAATCTTTTCCCGTCACTGCGGAATTGAAAGATGCCTGAAATAAGCCCAGCTTCCTCGCTGCCACCTGGAACCCGCCGCTCCGCGCGGTGACAAGTTGTTCTTTTGAGGTTATCTTCAAGGCGGGAAAAAGTGCTAAACTTGTTAAAAAAAAAAAAAAAAAAAAGGTACTTGAATTAGTGGTTAGGAAATATTGATAGATATTTCCATATGTGGGGGGATATTTAAAATGAAATAAATATAAAATATTTAAAAAGAAAATAACAGCAGGAATAACATTAAATGTTAAAATGTGTATTTCAGCCGATGAAATGACGGACACTGACCAACCTTTAAAGCATTTTTATACTGTGGGAGGAAGTGGAACTCCATCTTCCATGAAGTTTATGAATGAGGCTGAGAAAGGGGGGAGACTTCAGTCCATTTGATTAGGGTAATAAATAAAATCTTATGGGTTGAACCAAAAAAAAACAAAAAAAAATCATAACTCTAAAGTGCAGCACACACATGTCTGCACAGTGAAAAGAGGGGGTGGGGGGGCACAAAACTTTTTTGGGGCACTTTCATTCCTGAGTCAGATTGATCTCACTCCTTGTCTCCCTTCTCTCCCGACGTCGTCGTACACGAGAAGGGAACTAAGCCAGATCCAAAGAATATAGAAGCACGCGCTACATCAGAGAATCTTTTCCCGTCACTGCGGAATTGAAAGATGCCTGAAATAAGCCCAGCTTCCTCGCTGCCACCTGGAACCCGCCGCTCCGCGCGGTGACAAGTTGTTCTTTTGAGGTTATCTTCAAGGCGGGAAAAAGTGCTCGTCACCCAGGTGGTAAAGAGACATGATGCCTCTCACCCAGCATGAAAAAAGGGAGAGGGGTGGAGGTAAGGCGGATACCGAAAAAAAAAAAAAAAACCTGACGGCTGAATCTGGGAGATTCAGCCATCCCTCCGCAAAATGATCTATTTGAAGGAATTAGGTTTAGTTTGTAGGTATAAGCGGTGCAGTTTCAGAGCCCCCCCTGCTCCTCTAATTAAGGTCCTGAACGCGGACATTATGTTATTTTAAAGCATGTGCTACTATTTTATTTCAAATCTCCGTATCCGAAGCTCAGAGCTGCATGACAAGAGTTAGATCCTTGAGTGGTCTCAGAACAATATGCACTCCAAAACTAATCTGCCGCAGATATCTTCGGGCTGCTATTCAAAGGCACCTTCGATAATGAACACGAGTCGTCTTCAGTCATAAGTATGTGTGGGGTGGGGTGGAGGGGGAGGGGGGGCTGCATTTATCGTCGAACACCTCTTCAGCTCCAATGACACAGATCCGCCTGCTTGAAGGAGACAATTCTTTGAAATAAATGACGGGATGTGTGTACCCTTTCGTACGTTTCTCCCATTTCTCTCGTCTTGCTCGCCACTCCCGCACGTGATCCTCTCCTTGATTTCTGTTTTTTTTTTTCTCGTTTTTTTGTTGGGTTCCCTGTTACTCTGCCAGTAAACTGCCCTTTGCCGCCTGCGATTTGTTCTTCTCGCTTTTCATTGCTCCTTCTTCGCTTCTCTCTCGCCATTACTTTTCCGACTCCCGGCCTCTTCTTCGCCAAGACGTAGCCCGGTTCCTCCCAGAGGAGCGCGCGTGTTCGTATATAGAAAGAGGGATGTGATTAAGGATACTTCCAGATTCCACTTGGGTCTTGGTCACTTGAAGGACGGCCGGCCTAATCAAAGCGCCAGCCTGAGGCCGGCCAACAAGGGCGATCGTGTTTTTATCTTTGTCTGTGTGTTGGCATGATACTTGAAAAGGTTTTTTACCGACAGCTGTGACTCAAATACAAACACATGCACACACACACACACACACACACACACACACACACACGCGCGCGCACGTATCACTGTACTTACACTTTTCAGCTACTGTTTTAAAACGGGTCACTGTGAAGCAGTGCTGTGAGAAATAATAAATAATAAATTGTGTTCCTCAGAAGAATCCCACGCATTGAGCTACTTCTTTTACCCTTTGATGCATCAAGTAAGAGGAAAATGTCCCAATTGAAGTACTATTTTATTTAAAAAAAAAAAAAAAAAATCATCATGAGGATAGTTCTCTGGATACAGGTGCCTCAGATCCATACCTGGGCATGTGCTGGATTTGAACCGATAGAGAGTAGAGCCAACCAGATAATGAGTACTCGGAGCCACAGGCGCTGCCTCTCCATCTACTCTAGATACAGCAGCAAAAAAAGATCACTGGTCGTCACCATGTTCTCCGGGAGTTCATATAAAATCTGAATAAACCAAACTTTGTATTATGCAAAAGTGTCCTATATACTAACCTTTAAGGTCTGCTCATTGAAATACGTTGAGCTGGCTGAATGCGTCTTGCATTTAGGTTCATCCCCATGGAAACAATGAAGGTTTTCAGTCATGCCTCAAAGCACAGATGTGTTTTATTCACTTCTAGCTACCGCACAGATGTGACGTGATCACGGTGAGCCCGTCACAGCACGTTTGACAGGAGAGAGTACGTGCTCGGGTGGGTTCGGCCCTCGACAGCCACTCTTTGGTGCTACAGTGGACCAAAAAGATCATGGCAGTCTCTGAAGACATTTGGCAGGACTAATAAAATCAAGGCAAAAGCGATTGAATGGTTCTTTTGATCAACAAACTGGTTTTAGCAAAAAAAAAAGGATCAGTCCCCCATTTCATTTCAACTTAGACACATAAAGTAGTCTCCGCAACTGACACCTCATTAGCACCTTTCAAATCACTGGATGCTTTGCTTCGCTCGACGGATGGAAACAGTAATTACATTGATCAAAAGCGCTGACAGCGTCGAGAGACGCGTTTGTTGCATGACTACAGCTCGCATGATAATGCAGAGTAGAGGTGGAAAAATCATTTAACATTGGTTCGCAAGAACTTTATGATTCAAAAGACAGAAAGACCCCACTCCCCCCCAGGAATAGGAATGCAAAAGACAAGCACTCCCATACAAACTGTATTGTTCACCCATGCCCCAGTATGTGACCCGCTTATAGAACTGTCTCGGTGATATTTCAATTCATGTAGCATTTCAGGCGGTTTCAGCATGTGGCTTGTCACATTTCATTAAACTCTGTGTGTGTGTGTGTGTGTGTGTGTGTGTGTGTGTGTGCGCATTTCTGCATTGCACAGGAAGATTTTAGGAATCGCCTTTGATGCCCAGCTCAGTCCCTTGTGTATGATTGGTTCCGGCAGTGTAGGGAGCCCTTCCTGGGCTCATGTGTGATTGGCTGGCTCACACACAGACTTCACCTGCTTCCCAAGTATCAAGACATTTCTCGAGGCAGAAGGTCAGTCTCTCTCTCTCTCTCTCTCTCTCTCTCTCTCTCTCTCTCTCTCTGTGTCCGTCTGTCTCTCTGTCTGTCTCGCTGTTTAGGATTTAACTCGATTTTCTCAGCACACACACGTTATCTGCATTCTCAGTAATTAGAGTTTGACATACAAACAAGACAAGATGGAGACACGAGAGAGAGAGAGAGAGAGAGAGAGAGAGAGAGAGAGAGAGAGAGAGAGAGAGAACGATGAAAAAAGAAGAGGCAGTAAGAGAGATACAGCGTGCTACATGAATCCCCCCCCCACACACACACACGCACGCACACACATGCACACGCACACACACAAAACTAATCTGTCCGTCACTCCTTTTTCATCTTCCCTCCCAGCCCCTTCATGACTTAACTTGTTTTCTTCGTCTTTTAAAATTAGAGGCAAGAAGATAAGCTGGGAGAAAAAATGAATTCCTATCCCCTTTGACACATTATGTCTACATTAATTATGGGCCTGCTGTGAGGAGAAACCCTTCCTTATTTCAGAAATATTAGCTAGTAATGTACTCCTGTGTTAGAGGGCCAAAGTGTAAAAACAAAACAGTGAAGAACAGACCAAATTAAAATATCCCAATTTATCACGGAAACACCTCGTATCGTGCAATTAGAATTTATATTTAAGCACAGAACAGTACTTAAATATACGTAGAGAGATAAATCAATGCAGAGGTGAGACTGCCGGCAGAATTGGAACTGCCGTGGACAATTCCAGCTTAACAAATTGGTTGAAATTGCCTCCGTCTCTGACTCAATATGAAATCATGAAAAGCAGTGTTGCGCTTGACTGATACATTACATATATGATACCTCATGCAGTATGTATCCATTCCAAAAGAACTGAGGCAAAGGGCAGCAAGTCCCACACAGACAGCCCGATGCAAAATGCTTAAGTATATACAGAACATTTGTCCATTCGCCAAGTTATGGAGCCTTGTAAGAGTCGTTTTAGGAGAATCGTGTTCATTTTAGAAACGCCACAAGGTCAGAGGAGACTAAAGGGGTTTCGGGGGCTCACTGTCCCTGACCTGTGCTTTTCTGGCAAAAGATCAAAAATGTGACGTTGGGGAAGAGAGGGAGGCTTAGCGCTGCAGCAAGTTCAGCTCACATCGATCTCTGCCGCTTAATGTCTTCGAGGTTCAACTTGTAGTAATGGCCGTCATCAGGATGCCGTTTGTCAGACGGATAGATTCTGATTAGAGCCATGGAGACGGTCAATAAATTGAGCGAAGAGAAATCAAGTCGGAGGACGTCAATGGGACAGACACGGGCGTCTCTTTGTGTGTGCGCGTGTGTGCGTGCAAGCGCTCGTGCGTGAGGAGGCGCGACCGGAGGGGGTGTATGGAGTCAAGAGCAGTGGAGGAAGGATAAAGAGCAGCGGTTCGGGATCAGAAAAGGGCAAAGCACAGACGGGGAGGTGGAACGGTACCTGTCGTAGTCTCCGTTGCAGAGCGCTCTCACTGGAATAGTGAAAGGCTGCCACACCGGATTTAGCGTGTTCTTCACCACTTCTGTTTTATGGCAGATCGTAAACCTGAGAGGAGGAGGGCCTTTAGTTAAAGGAAAATAAAGAAAACGGACACATATTTGCGAATAACACAACAGAGGGACGGTGGGGATGAATATGCAAGATGAAAGGAAGAGCTTGAAACCAAAGAGAAGAGAAGGCCACAGGGCAAGACAATGTCAAATCCCTCAGTGACAGGAGAGGGCTTTGTTTACCGCATGGCCTGTATCCCAGCTATTTGTGATTTGGACCACAGAGACTTCTGTATATATATATATATATATATTTTAGTCTGTCTTTCAAATCCCTCACCCTTACAACAAGTGTAAGAATGATATGCAAATTGGTTTCTGTGACATCTGAAATGTTCCGCGAAGCAGAGCCCACTCAATTCCTATTAAAACCCCCCAAATACCCCCACGAAAAAAAGCATCGCATGTGCTCCACTAAGAGCTTCGAGCCGTCTAAAAACGCAGTGGGTCTTTTAGCCTCACAGCCATTTAATTTGTAACCCCGCCCCCCCCCGCCCTCTGGCACCTACAATATGTACATTTCGCACTTCTGTGGGGATCCATTTCCTACCCTGTTATGTATGAATAAAAATAATGAGAAAAGCTACAAGATGGCTAACAAAGCACTTGCTGAAGTATCCCCCGCTAGATTGGGCTGACGCTGCCACAATTGCGGAGCCCCTCGGGAGGTTGAGCAGCACTTTGGGAAGTGTGAGGAGATGGGAGAGCTTTATGCATCCCCCATGTGAACTGCCTAATAAACCGTTTTCCTGTTGATGGAAAAGGCAGATTGTTTTTTTTTTTTCGTTTTTCTTTTATGTTTTCTACCCAAACTATCTGTCTTTCCAATTTGCTCTCTTATAGTCAGTTACACAAGGTTTAGTCACAGGCGTAAAAAAACAAAAAACAAATATATATATATATATATTTATCATGTTGTCTCTGTGCCCTCATTACACCAGCTGCTTCATTCAGTGCACTTCTTATAAGGAATCCAAACTACAACAAGCACTCACGTTCCGTCCTCGTTGCTCCTGAAGAAGACCATGAAAGGGTCGGATTTGCCGAAGAAGTCCTTCTTGTCCAGCTTGTTGGCGCAGAACTGCATAGTGCCGCTGTCCTGCACGGAAATGTGAAGAGAGGAATTAAACATGGGCAACTTCTCCATGATGGAAGAAAAGATGGTATTATTCATGCACCTCATTCCTCTTCCTCTACTTATTCTCTTTTATATGAACAACCTTTTTCGATATTTTTATTCAGTGGGAGACCTCACGAAAATGTTCGACTCAGCGCAGGCTAATTATCTTAAGTCGCGTCGTGTCAAATCGAGGCCACCGTTTCAACACCTATCCGCTGGAGAGGAGTGTAAGAGGAGGCGATGTTCTGGCCCGTACATCCACACACACTTTCAAGTGTAGATGAATGTGTGAACGCACAGGTCAATTACAAATGCACACAGACCCAATAAAAAAAAGGACCAGAGGCTCAGGGAACAATTTTCTCCATCCCATAATTCTTATATAAAAGTATATGAATTGATCATATCATCACTGTGAGGATTGTTGCCGTTTGTTGTTACAGTCTTTGGTGCGTTGTGCGAGCGTGACAGGCTCTATGAACTACTGGCAGTCAGCCTGTAGCAATCCAGCTTTATCTTCGAACACAGCCTAATGGCCCACCACTGGTATGCGCGGGTGTGCGCGTGCGCGTGCGTGTGTGTGTGTGTGTGTGTGCGCCTGCATGCGTATGTGTTCTGTTCAAGTGAGCAGAAGGTGGAATCCCAAGTAATTGTTCCATATCCACCCACCGTCAGCCCTGCTAACACTCGGCCAGCTGCTTACCCAGTCTAATTCCAGCGTGAGTTATGGCCATCACACTAACTTCTTCTGATACCTGTCCACTGCATGAGATGGTGCCAGGGCATTACCATCAAACAGCAAATCATTGGCCCTGTGATTTAGCCACACAACATGGTGATGCGCATTTTTGAAATGTATGACCGTGTATGGAACTTCTGTATACTTTTGTTAAGATATTTGACACATAAATTACAGCAGAGTTAAAACCACTTTCTTTTTGTTCCAGGGGTTATTTAGCATAAAACTGCAGGACCAATCCATCACATTTTGAAGAAACAACAACCAAAAAAAAACAAGTAATTACCCCTAAATTAAGGCTGTCAGATGATTAATTCATTCAGAGTTCAATATTATGAATAATATGTGTGTATCTAGGGCCAATTATATTTCTAATTATAATAACAGTCAAGTTGTTGCTTTTACATCCAAACACTTACTCATCCAGTTTTTGAGACCCGCATGATTTTTTGATATTTTAACATCAGTAAGCCAATAAAACAATTCTACAGTACAATCATTGCTTTCCTTTCGTTCCACAGAAACAAAAAAAAGCCTTCGCTCTATTTAGAAATCCCCCGTTAAATGACAATAAATCAAATTTGCAGTGACTGCAGTCCCAAACAGCAGCTTCGCGCTTCACATCAAGCTCTATATTAAATGACAAGAACTGCACTGTGCTATAAAAGGAAGCCGGCCAACAATTAATTAGGTATTAAAATGCTTCATGCACAGTGTTCTAACTTTACAAGGACTTTAATGTGTGTGTCTGCAAACTGTTGACATAAAACACGAGATAACAAACACCATAAAATAAATACAAACATCGGATAAATCAACATAGAGCCTTTACTGATCCCTAAATATAAATCACTTGTGTGTTTGGAAGCAGTAAAAACTGGTTTACTGTCAGCCCGCCCTTTTTGTTGGCTCTCTCTTTGGGGTGGCAGCACAGGGACAGGATCCGACTTATCTCAGGCTGTGGCTAATCTCTGGAACACAGTGGGTTCATTACAGTTACATTCGGATGCTATAACAGTAGATTGCCGCTGTTGTCAAAGCCCGAGGCCTTGCACTGGACGGCCGTGGCGCCACTAATGATCGCTAAATAGCTTTTTAATGTTGCAGCTCGCACCTCGTGCCTCATCTGGCTGCAAGCCGAGTGGCGAATGGGCACGAGAAGGCGTGCGAGAGCGAGAGCAGGAGTGCTCCAAGTGCACATATGCCGGTCCCCATTTTAATGTCCTCTCTGTGTCTTTATCACACACAGCCAGGGAGCACACACGCACACACACACTCAAGAGCCCATCCACTCCACTCCAGTTGCGGGAGGAACTTTATCTCTATCCCTGTCCCTCAACCCGAGGACGCATACACACCACAACGTCTGCATGTTGTCACCCCCCTCCCCTTGCAAAAAGATCAGGCCTCATTACTGTTACATTCTCTTAAAAGAACACTCCTTCAGTCCTCTGGAGGAATATTGGCTCCCGCGCTGTTTAATGATTGAGACAAGAAGCTTAATGCGTGCGTCATCTGAACTGTGAAAGAAGTTTTTTTTTTTTTTTCTGTAACAACAGATGTTTTTGTTTTTTCTTCTGTTAGTTCTCTGTTTCAACAAGTACCCGGCAGCAACAAGTGCTAATGGTGACAATGTACAATCTGCGCATGAAAATAACCATTGGTCGGCCAGTTTAGACTGCACTGGATTGCAGCCCCCATAAATGTTCGTCATAAAAGTGACTGGAGACGCAACCAATGGCTCCATTTTCATTCAGACAAATTTTAAAAACCTTAAACACAAACCTCCAGGCCTCCTCGACAACGTTGTAGCGACTCCCTCAACGCAGGTTAAACTAATCAATGAAACAACACTCGAATAACTCGATATGAATAAAGAAAATATGACACAAGTCTCCTTTAACCCAAAACTGGACTTAAATTGATTAAAAGAAAGAAAATCCACCAAAACCGAAATCAGTGTCAAATAAAGCTTGTTAGCTTTCCATATAAGTTTTTGCTCGTCAACCTCAACTGAGACTTCTGTACATTGCTGATCAACTCGAACAGCATGAGGCGAGGATGCGGCTGTGAGTGAGGAGGTGGAGGGGCGCAGCAGAGAATCTCTGTTGTCCTAATAAGCACATTAAAGCGTTTTACGGTGAAGACATTTGCTGGATATATTAAAAATGCATCTGCTCCGGCCTCATTAGGGATCTCTGGCATGAACACACACCCTCACAAAGGTCTGTGATCAACAGCCATTTGCTAATATGGAGAGAATCAGAGCATCAATATTTAAAGAGGGGGGGCCGGGCGAGATAGAGACACATTCACACCCTCAGGGATGTAATGAAGAAGAGTTACAGTAGAGAAGAGTAGAGTGAGTGTGTGTGTGTGTGTGTGTGAGAGAAATTAACATGATGACAAAATAACTGGCTGTTGTTGTTGTTGCAGTTCTGTGCACAGTAAAATTCATATTACCTCATATACATGATCCTTAGAAATTGTGGGTGCGCATTTTTTTTTTTTTTTTACCTTACTTTTTGTTTTGACCAATTTAAAGGAAATCTGTAAATGATGATTGTAATAATGCTTTTCAAGCTGCGTATGTGAGAAGAATGGAAACCTTCGTTTGCGAGACTCCTCGCCGTTCCGTTTTATTATTTATATGCACAAACACAAACAAGTCCAGTGAAAAGAGAGTGAGTGAGTGAGTGAGTGAGTGAGTGAGTGAGAGAGCGAGAGACACAAGGAGGGCTTGAGGAAAGCGATGCATTGCGTGCAGCTCTGCCATGGAATCCGATTTGAAATTATTTTTAAATAGTACGTGAACATTTATATTAAGGCGAGGTATGGAAAAGAATGTAACTGTGGGTGTGTGCGAGTGTATGTCTACAGGGGACAAGGTCAGACAGGCCTGCGTTTTAATTAACCAAGAGCGGGTCTCACACTGTCATTAGCCAAGCTGTTTTTATGGCTACAATAAAAGCTGCTACACGCCGTGCATGAAATAATCTATCCGTCCGACTCCTTCCTTCTCTCTCTCTTTACACACACACACACACACACACTCATTCTCTCCATCTTATCATTCCATGCCATTTCTTTTTCTCCCTTTTGCTACGGCACCTCCATCTCCCCATTTCTGTACCATTTGCACCCTTGCACTCCAGCTTTTCAATATCTTATTCTCATCTGCGCAGTGGAAGTCCAGGTTAGCACCCGAAGCACCCACCCCGACCCATCGTGTTCCTGGGCCACTTCATCAGACTGCAGGCCACTCTGCAGTGAGAGACAGCCCTGCCCTGTCTGTTATATTCAGAGAGCTGTGTGTCTACTCGTGCAAGGGAGATGGACGGACGGGCGAATGGATGGATGGTGGCTTACTCACTCGACAGTTGCTAAGCTCCTCTGCAGACAGGATGATGGAGCCACACTTCTTTCCGGTGATCCCTCTGTGGGGGAAAGAGAAGAAACGGCATAAGCTCAAAGGAAACGGAAGAAGGCACATCTTCGTGGGCTTTCTCGACTCCTCTCTGATCATCTGTTAAGAAATAAAGGCATCCAATGTTTTTGGACTTGTGAATTGATCAAATAACAAAAAAAGTCCTTTTGAGGTAACTCCTCCTTGACAGTACGCGACGTATAGAGCGATTCTTCTCATTGTTTAATCGGACCTCGATTTCTGAGTGTATTACGGCAGCAGATGCAGCGGCATGTGATTTTGATTCTGGAATACTATTCACTCACCCACTCACGATCATTTCACAAAAGAGGAGTTTGCACCATTGACCCCTCTCTTCGAACTGCCGGCAAATAATGACTCACCCCTGTCACAGTTTGTACTTGGGCAGAGGAAGATTAACTTTTAAGTGGATGGTGCAGCCTGGCTAATAAAGTAAGCTACAACTCTTAAGTTTGTGGGATTGTAATATTGTCCTCGACCTATTGGCTTCCACTTAGCTTAAAATTGAGTTCAAAGCTCCAACTCATTCATCGTCTTACCCCTGCTTGACTGTGAGAGACCTGAGATCCTCTGACCTAAGGCCTAGTTGCGCTTTGTAAGAATTATTTCTCTTAATTTTGCTGTTTTGTGCTTGTCTGAGACTGTGAATTATTAATCGGTTATTAACATATTTTCTATGCTGATGGTTTATTTGCTTAAGCTGCTTCAATTCAGTCATTAATATATGCACAGACAGAATTCCCTCTTAGCTCCCAATGGTTTCCCCAGACAATACATTATCCTCTAGTTAGTCTAACATCAGGGTGTCTTGAGCCATTAACAGTCTCTTTGAGGATGATAAAGTTTACTGAAATTAGGTTGCTGACATCAATTTTCCAACCTGCTATTCTCATCTTCAGAGACACACAAAATAAAGATTGAAACTATTCTTTACTAATTAAAATAATCCGAATATAACATCTGCCTCCCATTAGGTCCATAATTGCTTAGAATGTGCATTGTGGGGGGTTAATGTTTCACCAAACCTGTGGGAAATCAGCAGTGAGCGTGTCTGTTTCGCACAGCTGTCCAATACAACACAGACCCTCTGGTTGGCTTTGTCGAGGTGCCTTAAAATGGAATATTTTGGAATAATATACAAGTTGAAAGCAGCACTACTTTCATAAAAAATATGTCTATATATATATATATATATATATATATCAGAAAAGCACAACCATTGGCGTGATACAGTCATTCACCTCATTGTGTTCCTCTCAATGTCTGAAATGTAAAACGCCTTTTTTTTTAATGTTCATCAAATCAGAGTAGCCCTATAAAAACACACTACATCGCAGACACTACTGTGAAGGAGACCTAAAGATTTTGAGCCCAGTTAGTTGCTAGTCACAGTTCGTCAAGAGAGTTTCTCGTACCTTCAGTTCAAATTTAAACCACACTCGGAGCAGTGGTGACATAGTCTCGAAAAAAATGTCACTCGAAAAAACACTTGCGGACTCTACTTGATGCTTCAGTAAGGTCAGAGGAGCGGATAAAGTGCTCTCCAGCTGTGTGTGAAAGAGCTTTATGCTCTTTGTGTGTAGGGGGCGTGTCCTGAGAAGCAGACGGGGGACCTTTTGATCCACACAGCAAAAGACGCCCATTGATCTTCAGGTGGGCAAACCATCCCTGTGAGACAGGCGAAGGATGCAGGGAACTAAGAGTGTTTTTCACCTAAACTCTTGCACTCAAACACAAACACACACACACACACACACACACACCCACACACACACACACACACACACACACTCCTCGACACTTGGCATACACCCTCAGCCACCTGTTCAAAAAAGAAAATCGCTTTTAGAAGGCAAGTAACTCCTCTCGCCGTTCCTTCCCAAGCTCCCTGCAACAGAATCAATTCTCCGGAAACAGGCTGTTATCTTAACGCCACTGAAAGGCTGGAATTAACAGAGTTACAAGTGCATCTTCACTGTGTGTTCACACGTTGTGAGCTGCACAACAAACCAGCTATATCTGCGATAAACAACACAGGGTGCAGGGCCAGGCGCAGGCATATGTACGCATTAAGCCGGGTTTTCTGCGAACCATCGTGGGTACGCAGAAATCTTTTGCCCCTTTTGTGTTCAAGTTTATAAATAGCCGTGTTTTCTGAGTATAATACTTTTTGTCGTTTCCGAAAATATCGAAAGATGGAGACGAAACTTAAGACAGATTTGCACCTGGCTATCAGTTTGCCACGGAAAGAAAAGAACAAGTTGAATCCGTAAGTTGCGGCGACAGCATGCGTATGAATATGAAAAAACAAGGCGAAATGAGAAGAATGGATAAATGTACAGTATAACATAACATGCACGGACTGCAGGGTTCTGTGTCCAAATGAGATTGTCGTATAAAAAAAGCAAAAAGATTTCATGTGAAAGCGCGCAGGCGCTCAAGAAGCTTGAAGGACTCGAGCTTTTGTCCGGTGCCAAGGGCCATTGTGCGTGATCAGACTTCTCGACAGCGAGACTATGCTGGAGGGCTTCCAGAAGAGCACTCCACAAGAGGGACCTACAGTAAAGAATAGCTCCGCATCGATTTGCTTTTAGCTACAGCTTGACCGAGTCTGGCGAATTCACCGGTGGAGGCAACACAGAAAAATGAGAGGTTTTTGCACGGAAGGAGAAGGGCAAGGAGGTTGAAGAGCGCTGAAAGGACATTAACGTTGGATGCAAATTGTTTGATGTTATATATATATAAGGGGCATCGTACTAAAGCCCTTTTATTCTTCTGGCCACAACCATTATAATTGCTTAGACTCCGGAAAACGATTTACTGAGCCTTATCAGGAGACACGGCACGACACATTGGTGAATGTTAATGAGAACATTTTCAAAATAGAGTTTTTAAATGTATGTATTTCCCGGAGATCAAGATCAGAGAGGTTCGACATCCGCCGATAGCTTGGATGTTTTTTTAAATTCACAAACGATATTGTTCGGAATAGAGAGGAGACTAATCCTGCTTCAATTTCAGCAGGACAATCTGAAAGTCCAGTCAAAAATCTTTTCACCTAAAATATTCCCTCTAAGAACTCACAGAATCTGTTTATTCTTCCAAAGAGCAATAACGGTGACCTACCCAACAGCCTCCCAACAACCTCCCAGTCTGGGAAATAATCAGCTTTGACCTGGATTATATCTTAATGCACTAGGACCATGAACTTTACCTTCACACTTTCCAATAAATTCCTCTTGAGCTGTGGCAGAGAAATGTGTCCGAGGGTGCTGGGTCCGATTCGGACAGATTGATTGAGTTCCAACCTGACATATACAGGAACCCCAACTCGAGCTTCGATTTACAACGGAATGCATTTTTCCAGCTTGACCTTTTCCCGCACAGAGGGTCTTACATGTTTACAGCTGTCATCACCTGCGGCCGAATGATTTTTTCATTTTGGACTATAATTGGCTTTCAGGAGAAGGTGCTCATTTACACCTGAGGAACAACGCGACTTGGAAAAGGAACAGGGTGACTCATTATAATGCTAATCATCGTTCTTTAGACTCCCGCCGACGACACCACCAGACAAGGGGAGAAGCATTAGCCCCCTTCATTAACAAATTCTCCTCAGCTGGTAACGAGAATCTCAATATTGACACAATCACTGTTCGTCCAGTTTCAGAATCACAAAAGTGAAATCCTTTTTTTTAAATAAAAAGTACCACTGAGTACCACGAACTTACTCACACATTGCCAAGAACCTTCAATCCTTACAGTTAACCATGCTGCTGATTCAATCAGCAAGACAAATGAAAGAAAACCTGGATTCGTTTACGAGGAGGATTGTACTCTATACAGTTAGACATAATAATTCAATAAAAACACAAACGTTATATACTTCACAAACAGTCGGTCTGTAATGCCGCACATTTTTCAGAGAAATGCCTCTCTGCTGGAATCCCACCCACAGGCCCAATAATCCATTCCTTTCTTCCACTTTTGTCTAAAATGGTGATCAAGAATAAAAGAATGCGGAGCGTTTACTCTCCTGGGGGCTTTTAGTGATCTTTAAGCCACAAACGGCACAGTGTGACCCAGTCAAATGGGAGGCAAAAGCTCAACGGGGGAGTATTTTTGGGAGATAGTGGGAGATCAATACGTTTGGAGAGCTCAGAGGTAAGTGAGTGTTTAAAGCGTGGGCTTTAGGGCTGAAAGGCGGAATATGGTGCGCTGCCGTTTAAAATATAAAATTGAAGTATTTGGGGAAAACCTCCTTTCACGCACACAGACGGTACGTTAACCAGTAAAAATGGGATGGCTTCCAAAATCCAACACAGGTAATGTTTTTGTTTTGTTTTGCTGTTTTCGGGAAAAGTTGTAAAAGAGGAGATTTACTGGTCATTCAGATATATGTACCTTGCAAGAAACAGGGAGTGCCTGAGAAGCAGGACTGCATTGTAAATTCCACGGCAAAAGTCTGCCATGGCGATTATTTCAAGGGATTTCACTGTTGTCGGCTCTTTTTTTGAAAGCATGTTAGTTGACAGAAATTCGGAGATGAGGTCACTGTGCGATTGACTCGACGCAGCTTTCAGGATCCCGCGCAGCTTTCGAAAGCGGTCACGTCAGGTTCAGCGTTTCGACATTGAACCGGAGCTTTTGGTATCACAGACAATGCCATAGCAGTACCTGCGCACAACAGAGAAAAATCCCTGCCTGGTTAAAGGAGATCGAAAGGATTATCGGGGATGAGGCAGGATCTCTCTCTCAATATTCCTGTGACAAATTGCAGTGTGGGAAGCCAATCGAGCGCCTCGGACAAAGGGAAATCCTCGCAACTTAGAGGAGATACCGTTTATAGAGTTTGATTTATCACTCCTCTGCCGTTGTGTTATCCAGTAGACAAACGGGGCGCACTTCGCTACACTCCGGGGACGAGGCAGGTTTCTTCCGCACCACCACGTCGGTAACCTTTACAACTGAGCGCCAGCGCAACGGTCCACACGCACCCCAATGCGCAGCGAGGCGGGGCCTCCCTCTGACAAAGTTACCGACTTCGCCGACTCTGCCGAAGAGGAAGGTGAAACACCATTTCCCCGCCGCGGGGACAGGAAAGAGACACGACGCTCCACCTGAGACGTCCACCTCTTCAATTACTCACTGCTGATTCGACAAAGCCTCAGCCACCCGGGACCTCATTTGACTTTATGACCACGGCCACCGGAGAGACGGTGCCGTTAATCAAAACGCAAAGCGGGGAAAGAGTGAGCAGTTCCGCAGAAGAACTGAAATGAACTGAAATGACTGCCGCGGTCTCTCCGTCCCGCTTTTGCCTGTGGGAGCGAGAGTGACACAGCATCCGGCATACGGAGGATAGAGCTCGTATAAGACAACGCCGCCATCTCTTTAAAGGTCGAGGCGCCGTGCTGTATGGACAGGCTGGCTAGACAGATATGCACTAATTAGTGGCGGTGGTACTTGACTGATGCCTTATTATTCAGTTTGTGATTAATATTAATTTTCCCTCTGAATTCTTCTTTCTTTCTGATAGAGTCAAAGCTGTCAAAGCAAACATCTGCTCAACTAATTGGACACCTGCTGCCCCCCACCCCCCCCCACCCCCACCGTGCCATGTGCCATCTTTTTCGTTATTAATTGAATGTTCCATTTCTACTCCGCACCACGTTATCAGGGTTGAATCACATCAATAAAACTCAGATTTGGGTCAGATGCAGACATAAAAAAACATTCCATTACATGTTCTCCGACTTTTTCCATTGTTTTCTTTTGTTTATATTCACACAAATGCCAAAGACAGCCACTCGCTCTTTCTGCAGGGGAGCAAATGACACCTGGCAAATGGCATTTAGCGTCGTACAAAGGCCGCTTATCTCGATAATGCTTTGTTTGCCATCAATGCTGCTGAGTCCACTAATTCGTTTTGGGAGGGGAAAAAAAACACAAAATCAATGCTATTTGCCGAAATAGGTCTCTCCAATTGTTTAAACAGGCTGTACCCTTTGCAGAGGTAGTTGGATCGCTGCATTACCATCACTGTGCGGATTCTCAACCCGATTCCCCCCTCCAGGTTTGAGAGAAGAGTGAGCTATAACCCAACACTTCATGCTCGACGGTATCCCTGGATTTGTCAATTTAGTGCTGGAAACGTCATCTGTCAAATTGATTGATAGCTTCAATAGAGTCCACAATGACAGAAAAAACGTTTTTTTTTTTTTTTTTTACAAGCAGATAGCTTAGCTTCGGAACACGAAGCGGTGATCAATTGCCGCCTAGTTTGGCTCAGAGATATTAGACACCAGGGGATCAATACTGGATGAGCGTGGATCCAGACAGCAAACACCGGTTTCCTACCGAGCTGAGGTGCAGGAAAAACGTGGTGAATAGGTGTGCGAGGGTTAAACAACCAGCTTCAGAGCCCTGCGCACAACCAGGATGAAAACAGCAGCTCAGCGTGTTCAGACTGACAATAGTGCTGTGTGACATAGGCCCATTATTCATTTCGATGAGCCTGCTGCGCTGGCAAAGGTGGGGGGGGGGGGGGGGGGGCACACCAAAAGGGGGGGGGGGGGGGGGGGGGGGGGTCAACCAGTAACGAGATTGAGCCAAGCCCATCTTTCAGGAACTTTTTTTTTTTTTTAGGATTCCTCATCTTCAGGCAATGCGGTTTGAAGGAGAAGTTGCACGTTCATGTGGCTGACTGGCATTTTGACAATCTGACAGGGTTGCTAAATCCTGTCTCACGGTATTATAAACAATATGTTGCTATGCACACATCACAGGCGGTGTCGAAGTGTTGTAATGAACCTTCTTTAAGGAAGTCTGAACACCTGCTTCCTGTGTGGCAACTCAAAATGGATATGTATGCAGATGGTGGATATTAGCTATTTGGCAAAGTGGAAAACTACCTGGGGGATGCAGACACGCGTAGGCTGCAAGGTCAGAGTCGACATAATTACATTAATTAAGTTTGAGGTTATTTGAATAACAGCACATTTGTTTGTAGATATGCACCAGTTCAAGTGCGCTGGTCCCCAGGTGAGTGAATTAGGGCCGCATACACAGGCAATTACTCAGATGTAAAGATGGTGTAATTGAATTCTTGAGGGATATACTGTCCTTTTCCTCAGAGGTAAGAAATGCTGAACAAGTTGTATCCTCAACCTCCTATCATTTGCAGATATTGTTTTTTCCCATTGATGTCCATTACTATTGAATGAATTGTTTTTGTGATTAGAGAAGGGGACATTTTGACTATGTAAGGAATATTACCTTTGCGTTTTTGTATTTTATGAGAGCAAAGCACACAAATACGCTCTTTTGTTATTAGGGTTACTTCCCCCCCACTTTTCTCAGTGGAATCTGTTTTTTGTTGTTCCAAATTATGACAAAGCTACAGAAAGGCTAAACAATGCAGGGTAAGGTATGTCTTTGACAATAAGAGAAGGCATGATTATTAAATGACGCCAGGAGAAATATTCATTTTAACATTCACTGTGCTCATTGCTCATCAAAAAAATGTTGTTCACTCTCACAGCTGTGAGACGAAAGAAATTAAATATCACCCCCCCCCCCATCTTTGGGACATAGCAGATGAAATCTATCCGTTTATTATTCAAAAGTGTATTATTTTACCGTAAATAATAAACAACCTCCTAATGCATAACCCAGATGCACATAGCTCTCCGCGTGAGCCTTCACGAAGCATTGTTCAAACATTTTCCCTTTTGATTTCGGCCTGTGTGATCACGGAGATTCCTGGCTCACGCTGGTGATGGTCCTCGGGGGCAAACCCCCTCTGCAATGCGCGCATTTCCATGGAGCTTGGCAACCCTGAACAATTCATTTCCCCCTTCACCCGGCCTGGAACGCACGAGCTGCCGTGGGCATTCCATCCGTCACTTTTCATCGCAGCATCTGAGACTTTTCTGTCAGCTGTAAAGTAGCCGCTGGATGAGGCACTAGAAAACGCTTCCTCTGTGTATCTGTACTCGCATTTCTTCCTTTCTTAATGAAGACGTGTTTGTTTTCACTGGAGGAATTTAAAGAGCACTAACAAATGTATTCAATATTGAGCATTTGAAATCTTGTTGTCGACACCATCCGCTCCTGGACAATTAGTCCAATCAGTGTCCTCTGATTGTGATAAAGTCACATGGCATCTTGACAAAGGCCCTGATCAAACCCACTGTTCACTAAGCCTCTTACTGTTAATAAACGTGTCATGTTAATATGCAACATAACTCAGTTTCCATTTTTTTTTTTTTCATATGTAGTTAAAAAAGGTGATGTGCACTTTAAGTACCGTAGGTATGTAGCTGGACAACTGTGTAAAGCAAAAATTGACATTTTTGTTGCCCTTTCGTTCATTCTTCTGTCATAACTTACACAAGCGAGACTACAGAGATTTTTAAGTCACTGAAGCCGTACAGATTGGGTGACCTGCTCTAGAAATCACCTTAAAATCTAATTCAGCGGCCCAATTAGATCACGGATCTGCTCCAGCCATATTCCATATGCACCTCCCAGAAGACAGAGAGGGAAAAACTGGACAGATGAGACAGATAGAGCGCGAGGAGAGGACGAGGTTAGCCACTCGTGCGGAAAAGGGGCCCCCCAGTAGTAATTACACTCCTGGCCATTACTCTTTTCTGACCCCGGGAATGTCTTCTATCTCATATTTACTGTGTGATCTTTGTCTTGAAGCAAACCCACCGCTGCAGTGCCGCTGTTCTCGGAACAGACATTACTCTCGCGTCAGAGACACAGGGCACCGATGAAGGCTTCCCCAGACAGTGAGCGCAGCTCTGCCATGGATCAGGTGGTATGTAGTCTAATCTTAGAGGAAGACAAGAGTCTGCGTGTGTGTGTGCGTGTGTGTGTGTGTGTGTGTGCGTGTGTGTGCGTGCGTGTGTGCGTGTGCGCGTGCGTGTGATCATGCTTGCGTGCAGAAGAGAGAGTTAGAGAGGGAGAGTGAACGGAAGATATATGACTGAATAATACAAAGAGGGATATGTGAGCAGATTGTGTTTGGGAGCTATGAATAGCCACTCTCAGCCTAACCCCAAGATCAAATTTTTACCGGGATGAGTGTCGGTGTATGCGTGCGTACCGCGTGCGTGTTTGCGTGCGTGCGTGCGTGTGAATCCGTGGTACACTATACAAGCGAGTGTGGTTGAGATGCCGTCAAAGAGTTGCTTTTTTGAGTCGTTTTGGAATGTGTTCAGTGGTTATCAGGGTATTCACTAACGAACCGGTTACATCACATTAGAGAAAACCACAACCTTGTACCGTTGTTGTTTTCTAACCTCTACAAACCTCTCACTATACGGCATTATAAAACTGAAATGGACTTCAGCGGTCATGTTTTATTTGCAGAAACAAAACATTTGCTTTCCAATAAGCGCTTCGTTATTGCCGTGTCTACAATTCCAGTACGGTTAATCATCTGATCCGAGCCCACGATGAAGCACATCATAACCACGCAGTTAAACTCATGGCACTGGTGCAATTGGCCTATTAAATCTCCACCAGCTCTCTCCAACCTGCACCTGTTTTAGGCACAACAATTCAACCGCAAAGGTAGTCCATAATGTCGAATCCGGGGTTCACAAAGCTAAAAAGCAATTTTTCACAAACAGAACAAAAGTAGCCAGAAATACACAGGAGCTTCGTCACATAAAAATGTCACGCAGAGACGATGCCAACTGGAGCTGTTACAGGTTGTTTTTGTTTTTCTGTGGCCTATGTTCCTGTGTATCTGCATCTCCTGCATCCGTAATGATGAGGCACAGTGGAGCATGGCTTACTCAAAGAGTTAGAAATAGATGGTAACCATACCAACAGAAATAAATGCGCGGTTTCGTGACAGGTGAGCGGACGCGGAAATGTAGAGCTTGAGAAATTGGAAACGTGAAAAGATTTGAAGAAAGAAGAATGAAGAATATAAAGAAAGACCAAAAAAACACCCCCAGGCAGACACACCCAACCTACGGAGGATATCAAACTGTTTTCCAACCCTGCTCGAGGGAGAGATGGGGTGAATTCAAACTCCCGCCCCCCACAACTATCTCTCATGTGCTCTCGAGCAAGCTACTTGTCCTAAAGTAGGTTTTGCTGCATCTGAGAAAAAAGAAGAAATCACAGCTTCCCCTTGTAGGTCTGAGTTGAATCGAATTGTGTCCTATAAAATGCATAAATTATTCTTCATAAACGCGAAAGGAGGCCAGTAGCATCCATTATTGACACTGGTCTAAGCAGCTCTGAGAAGTGTTTTTTTTTTAGAGCAACGAACCATAATCAAAATCCCTGCAAGTTTAATCTGGTATTTAAATATTAAATGTTAGATTCCGGATATGTTTCCATGTATGGCAACCAATTCCTGAGCCGGGTAAGAATCATGTAGTTCTTCCAGCTTAGAGAAGATGCTTTCAAAGAAGCACATGGAATCCAACGGATATTCGATATCTGGCCACGAAGATATATAGTTGGTTTTTCTGTGTCAGGCAAGTAGATATCCAGCTATGAAACCTGTGCCACAATTACTGGAGGCAATTATGAACCATCTGAGGCTGACGGAGTTTTGTTTATGGGGCTGAATGCTTTGAAACGCAACATCCGACGCTTGCAGTCAACGTTGATTGGCGCTACTTCCTACCAAAGAAATCATCTGGATCAAATCAAGAACGCACCCTTTTGAGCAAAGCAGAATAAAGATATGGTTTTATAGGTCAGCACAAAAACTCCAGCCGACTACATACAACAAGTGACGGCCATAATCCCGGTACACTCTGCGAATAAAATGACGTCCCACCTCAAAAAGTTCTCACGATGGCAAATAGTCCACGGGAGCTGTCGCATCATCCAGGAGCCCTGAGGCGCCGCAGTGGGACACAGCGAGGCTGCAATGTCGGGCTTCATTTGGCATCGTACCCATCCGAGTGCCCCGCCGATGCACACATGCCTCTATTCACATGAACACAGTCAGTGGTGCTACTCTGCTGTCGTAATCTACAATCTGGGGATATCCAAGCAATAAAAGGCTAAGTGCACTCAAGCACACCTGCTCTCTGCCACACAACCTCCTTTTAATATGTTCTCTGTGATTGTGTCTTTATTCTCAATTCGCTATATTTGGCATGCCTCATCTATGACACGTAGCTCCAAATCTGTGCACAAACATTCAACCTACATCGGGCAACCCCGAGGCCGTCCGATGTCCTGGCCTTGGGCTCACAGCAGGCCAACGTGATTCATATTTAGGTTTACACGAGGTCATGTCGAGCCAACAATTGGCGAGTTTTTCCCCAATGCCTTCAGTGTGGAAGAAATTGCTCCGTTTCAAATTCCGACATTGAAAACAACCAAAGCGCAGTGGATGGTCGCGGCCTGAAGGTCAGAGAGGGGTAAACATGCGCCCTGAATGTGTAGGGTTACAGTGACACGGCGAGGGAAAACTGAGGGGCATGACAATATTTCTCCTCTGGCTTCCCTTCTGTCCACAGTGTTCCCCTGAGCGAGTCATTTAACCATCTGCTGCGGTGGAGCTTCTTCGAGGGGCTTTCAAACTGAGGCGATTATGGTTCGGCTCCAAGAGAAAGAGAAAGAGAAAGAGAGTGTGTGTGTGTGTGTGTGTGTGTGTGTGTGGTCTCTTGCTTTATGAGGCATTTTACTTGATTTTAGGGTTGGCTCCAATGCTTGGTGGGTTAACTGACTGATGATCGTTATGTTAGGTTGCTTAAGGTTATGTTTTGTGGGAGCCCTATATGCAATGAATAATCCATATGAAGTACTATTTCAACAAATAACCTTTTTTTTATTATTATTATTATTCTGCTTTTCAATCTCTTCAGCGTACGTTAGCTGCTAGTTGTGTGTGTGGGCTGAAAAAGAAATCCCTCATTCAAAGCTTCACTGCTGTGTTTGAGGGACAACTAACTGAACCGCAACAGGCTTTATCATTCCCAATTTTATTATTTGGTGATCGTGCACACGGTTGGGAGTTTTGAAAGGGGTGAGTGGGAGCAAGACTAAATCAATCAGCTGTTTGCAGATAACATGAATACATGAATAAAAATACTCTGGCAAGCAGTCAAAATAGACTAAATGAAGAGCATATTATCTTGCACAGAGAAGCAATTAATTAAAATGAGGCATCTGACTGTGGCTTTGACCGACATTAAAAATGCACAGTATCCCCGACTAACTCAATTGAATTGTGCATTAAATATTAATGCACATTCTTTACTTTTATTCATTGTAATTCCAGCAACGGCATATGGACGTGTCCTGCTGTCTATACTGCATGTCTGGCAATGGAAAGGGATACAAGACAGCTGGACATAGGTTCTTTGTTAATAGATAGATACTTGATTCACAAATTCACAAAAACAATACTATCGAGCAATGAAAATAAATGACACATGCCCAGCTACCTTAGGCCCTGTCGGCCTAAATATTTGTTTTATGTAAATATTAATGACAAGAGAATTCTAATCTCTTTTGTAAAATATGCATTCGAGGCCTGTGGCAAGAGAGCAGTGTAAAATGGGAAACAATCATAAAAGAGCTTGCACCTTTGATGTTAAGATGAAACAGACGTTGCTTGGCGGAAGCACTCTCTGTTTCTTTCTCTCCGTCACACACAAACACACTATAAATGAAAATGAGAAAGGTGCATGCTGTTGTGATCACGCAACAGTGTCTGAATAGTATTGTGGGTTTTGATAATATTCGACTTTAAGACTTCTGATTTGTCAGGTGGGAAAACACAGGAGTAACTAATGACATGCATTACATGACTCAGTTCCCTTAAGGCGTTCCACTGAGCCTTCCTGCAAGTTGTTTTTTATTAAAACCTTTAAAGCCTGCCACCATTTTTTTTTTCCCCTCGACCTTTAGCTGTCTTAACTTTTCTAATTCGCACAAATACTAACTAGAAATGATGATGAGTTCAATGTGTCGCAACATCACTTTTGTCCCATGTTTTGTGTCGTGTGTTTGTTCATGCGGTTTGCTCAGCTCAGCCGGAGAAATACAAGCGTGCGTGGTTCGCTCCCACTGCCTCAAAGACAAGAACCACCCAGAATGGTCAGCGATGTCACCTTTTTCTTTTTCTCTCTCCCTGTTCATCCTTTTCCCTTTAATCAATGCTGCTGCATAATTAAACAAGCACTCACTTCAGGAAGATTAAAGCCATCACAACGATCCACGCGATGAGACTGAACAAGAGACAAAACCGAAACACACACTCTTATGCATTCATGTGCCGTATAACCAAGGTTCAGCGTTTAAATCAGTTATGGGAAATCTGTGTCTTAATTCAGAGATAAACCAAAGATCCCTCGACCTGCATCCGAGATGGATTCAAGTTCGTCTCCGGCGCAAGCGGGGGCGAAATGAGATGTGGCGTATTGAAAGACGAGAAAACCCAACAAATGATCTGAAATATTCATTGGCTGAGAACGGCTGAGACAAATGTCTTGACATTTGCAAGCGATGAAATATGAATCACAGGTCATTACTGCGGAAGCACAAAAACACGAAAAACAAAGTACACCGGGCTGCATTTCTTCCCGGGCAATGCATCACCTTGTGTTGTGTGCGCAGTGGGCCTGTGCGTGCATGCGTGCGTTATCGTACATTTGTTTTACATCACGTGCTACTTCACTGCCTGGTTTAGATGAAGGAAATGGGGAAAATGGGAAAAGAGCAGACCCTCAACATTGATCTAGATTTCCACAATGCTGAGTTGGTTTATTTTGCACACCTGAAAGGCTGTCACAGGAAAGATGTGGCTAGCAGCAATTGTATTAGCTTTCAGCTGGAATAAGTTTTGAATTAAATATGAACCATTTGGAAAGAGTTATAGCTGCTTTTCCAACCATGCCATATAAATCTTCAAATCAGAAGGTTATACTATAACAAACTTGAGGTAACATTAATAAGCTATTTGCTGTCAATAGAGAGGCTTAGTCTGCACTTTTCTTTTATTATTACTAAAGTCTTGAAGTAAGCACTATCAGTCTAATTTTGGGGATGCCCAGTTTTTTCTGATAAACGGAATTTCTCGGAATTCTCGGAATCAGATTTTTTTTTTTTTTTGCCGGATCAACCACATTAAAAGCCATTGTATTGGATGTACACTTAACACCCTTTAAAATGTGCCTTCACGTCACATAACAAGCTATAACTTCTTACACAGGAAGCAGAACTGGAGGTTTAATATTAGCGTTGAAATGATCCTGTTGCTGTTCACGCCTGCAGAATATAGTCAAACTTCAGCTTGCAAAGCTCACGGAATGCCACAAAAATGTTAACCGTTTTCACCCGAAAAGCAAGAAGCATTTCATCGGGCTGCTGGGCGATAAAAGACGTATCAAGACAGCCACATTAACATTTCATCCTTCTCAGCTCATGTGAAAGAACTAGCCTTGGAGACGAGCAGTAATTTGGGTAATTTTGCACGCCACTTCAAACTTTTCTTTGATGAAAATAATATTTAAAACTTCTGAGGAAGGAGTTCTGCCTTCCCTCCCGCACCTCCTTTGTCAGATCACCGCGTTATCTTATTTTCTCATTCATCCGACCCCCCCCAGCCATTTAAATCCTTTACACACCCTCTGTGCCATCAAATTACTTTCTCTGTGTCCTCTTCCTTCACTCCGCTAACAAACAAATGAACACCCACATCGGCTCGGGTCCTTACAATTATCACTGCAAATGAAGTACACCTGAGAATGGTCTTTTTATTTGTTTCCAAAGCTAAATTACTTCTTCTCAACGCCCCTCTTAACATAGTTTATTGTTCTTAAATCACACATGGCAGAAGGGGGAAATTTAGGCAGCGCAGAAATTGGCTGAAGGTCTTACTTACCCCAGTGTTTTTTCCAGTCGACTGGCAGGTGATCCAACAATCTCCCCGAGAGTACAGAACACCTGACCCAAAAAGTCCTGGAAGGTGGGGAGGAAGGGCATATGTGGAGTAGAAAGACAAATACATTGATGTTAGAGTATTATCAGGCTTAAAAACTGAACTTGGGAATATCCTGTCACTCTATCATACAAATGAGAAATTCAAGAATCTCTTTTTCCAAAGAACTTTTTCACTCATGCGGAACAAATGCATTCTGTGCATCCACAAGTCTGTAAAAAAAATATGGTTTTGGAAACCTTGATTTAAAAAAAACAACAACAACAACAAAAGAAACAGCCTTTTTTTGACTAGCAGTGGTGCCTCTTATTTTCTTCTTATACACTTTGCAGGGGATCTGCTCAACAATCGTGTCCAGTTCTGGTGTGAGTTGTGAAACAAGTTTGCTGACTTGAAGTCAAATGTTGCCAAAACCATGAAGGTATGAACGTAAGAGGGTAAGAGGTAAGAATGGTTTAAAGCAATGAATCCCAACTGGTCAAACTCTGGAGCCAAATGTTCCCCCAAGGCTGTACTGTGGTCCTTAGCTGCATCACTCAACATAAGACAAATGTACAGGCAACACATCAATCCATTGCTATATTTAAATTTCCGGAAAAAAATGAATTAAAGCTAAGACCCACTCAGGATGGACCTGTGTCACATTTTAGGACCACAACCAGACAATTGGGAGCCACTGGTTTGATTTGCAGAGGACAGCAGACATGTAAGATGGATGGAGGAATATAAAACTTTATGAACAAGGACAAGAAACGGGAAACTGTGTGGGATATTAATGAGAAAAACAGACGGGGCTTCATCTATCATCATGTCTTTTACCAAATAACATGTCACAGTATCACCCAGGACTGATGCAGTTTAACAGGCTAAACATATTAGGGAAATATTTTGTTTGGTTCCATTAAGCTCCTTTTTGACCTAATCAGCCCGGATGTGGTGTAATTCCAAACCTTAGGTCCAGGGCAGTCAGCACACACTAAATAATTCAACATTGTGCTGCGTTTAATTTCACTACGTCTCTGATCTGTTATGTCCACTGATTCCACTCGATGTTACAAGGAGGAGCCCGAAAAAAAGTTCACCCTTGTCA
Source organism: Colistium nudipinnis (assembly GCA_016785305.1). Taxonomy (NCBI): domain Eukaryota; kingdom Metazoa; phylum Chordata; class Actinopteri; order Pleuronectiformes; family Rhombosoleidae; genus Colistium; species Colistium nudipinnis. The sequence goes on from JAFBJU010001794.1 coordinate 53,535, forward strand.
TCATGTTAGCAGTTTAAGTGGGTAAAAAGAAAAAACGAATCTCTCGGTTTAATATAGTACATTACATATTTGCGGAGACTGCATTGGTGAAGAGCTGCACATAAAGTTTAGCCTGGCTCTGATCAGTGACACCATCCTTCCTCCTGAGAGAAGGAACATTGACGTGAGACAGCAGCCATGCAGTGTCAGAAGTGAGAGAGATGCTGGGACCTACGTTGAGTTCTGCGGGCTTCCAGAAAGGTTCGGCGGCAGCAGCAACAACGATGACAACGACAACAATAGAGCACATCATATACCATAAACACGACACTATACCAAAGTCCTATCTCTCCTAGCACTGCTTAAGGCGACTGAGGGTGGCAAAACGACGCATGCTGTGCCAAAAAGCAAAAACCTAAACACACATGTGCACTGAAGCACACAAGTGATGAAAAAATGCAAACCCAGGTCTTCCAAATACGTTAAAATAATCACCAAAACTGATTATTTTGTTAAACCTTTTTCAATGCTTTCAGTCACCATAGTTTCCAGCTTAAAGTAAAAAAGAATTATGTATATATATATAGATATTCATCGTTTAACAGTGAAACAAAAAACATTCACAGGTTGCTTTAATACATTGTTTAAAATGGAAACTAATGGTTAAAAGCATTTTGTTTTGCTACATGATTGCCAGTTATTGCACAATGCCTATAAATGCCTATCGTGCCAAGACTACAACAAATAAAAACAGAATATATAAGGATTCAATCAATGACTAAAAGTATAAACTACAATTATAGCACAATTACAATGCACAAAATACCTGTTGAAGTGTAAAAGAAATTAAGAAATATTGTATTTGGACACATCTACTCTAAGATCAGGCAATAAAAAGGGTTTGCTTTATTTCATCAAGGAAAACCCATGCGGCAGGCAACACCCAATTAAAACGTACAATAAAGAAATAAAAACAAATATTTTTACAATTAGACCACTGATAATGGTGTTTGTTTTGTGTTTTGTTTGCCAATCTCAAATCATGTCAAACGGCATATTCCATCAAGCTGTGGGTTTGTTTGTTTTTCATTTTTAGAATCACTGAAGCCAAACATTTTAATTTTACTCAGATTGGCTTCCATTTATCAGTGGTTTTGGAATTTAAATCAGCAGAGCACTCACGTGTTTGGAAAGATCTGGACTTTTGGAATCCATGTCATACCTAAAAGCGAATAAAAAGAAAGCAGGAAATCCATTTTACTCTGAAAGCCAGAGAGGAGACTCTGAGTGAGGACATATTAATTGACATGCACTTAAGGCAAGAGTCAGGAGCAACAGAGATATACACGCGATACACATACATAGAAACACACTTGTCTCATTTTGTCCGCAACATAAACACATGGGGAAAAGGAACATAGGCAACAGAGAAATAATATAAATTGATAATTAAGTAACAGAAAATTGAAAAAACAACTTATATATTGTTTCATTTGCTTTGAGATGAAAGAAGACTGATGGGAATGCGAAATGGGCAAAATAAAAATAAAAGAGGACAGGAGCTTTATGTATTTTTCTCTCTGTAAGCAAGAGCAGGGGTTCGACCAGACCCTTTCTCCTCTTCAATAATAATGACCTTGTCTGGACCTCGGTTGATTTACATGTGAATAAAAAGAGATGAAAGTGAGGGAAGGGAAAATGGAGCCACGTAATGCGCTAGAGATTAAACATCCGATGAAACCACAGATCTTATTCACCGCGATAAATCAGCTGTGATTGTTGCAAAGCCGTACACGCACGCACTACAGTGCCGTTGCGTCTTTGTCTATTCGCTGAAAAGACAGATGACATGATAACAGTTGCACCTGTCTTTATGCCATTTGGAATATCTGAGCCACAGAGTGTATAAGGGCGGGTCGGGCATGGGGTCATTCTGCCGAAAGGGCAGTGAGGAAATGTTTGCTCAAGTGAAGTCAAATGGAATGTACTGCTTTGGAAAGGGCTGGACGCAAGACAGCGCTGAGGCGTCGTCCTGAGAAATCATGTCTATGCACCAGTCTTGTGTCGTCGACTCTGTGGTTGAATTGGCACCGTGCTTGAAATACATTTATTTGAAGGGGTTAGTCAATATTGCATTCGAAGCAGAAAGTTGGGATTTCCGAGTGAACCTCTCAGTAAGAGCAAGGAGGAAGGAGAACACGGGGTCAGAGGGAAAATCCAGCGATGGCACAAAAACAAGGGAATTCACTCACAGGTCAAAGCGGAGGTTCTGCTTCTCCTCGAAAAAGTAATCCAAGATGTACTTTCTCACGAAGTCTGGATTTAGGGTGTTGTCTATGGTCTCCGTTCTGCCAAACTGGGGGGAGAAAGAAAACGAGCCGAGGTCAGGGGAGAGGAGGATGACGAAAGGCGAAGCAAGACAACAAGACACTTCAGGAAGAGCAAGCGCACAACCTCCTCTGCCCGTTTTCACGCTACCACTTGTTAACACGGAAAGTTGCGGAGGTCTGATTAATAAATGTGTGCATTGACACAAGGCTGCTGAGTGGAGAAAGCCACGGGTGGGTTCCCCCCCCCCCCTTAATCCTCACTCCTCTCCCACCTTAATTATGGCAGGATAACCCACTCATCAACCCCGCGGTGGGATAAGAGACAACATGTAAAGGGTTGCAGAGGAGAAAAACAAAAGAAACATATATATATATATATACATATATATATATGGTATATAGAACAGAGAAATAAACATGGAGTGGAGGGTCTGGGCGGGAAAAGGGGGTCAGGGTGGGGCTGATGGGGGAAGTGGGAGTGGGAAAAGAGTGGGAGGAGAGAAGAGGAGAAAGGCAGTGATTAAGGCATCCTAATTAGTGGGATTTTCACACCCAAAGTGCCAAGTGCAGGGAAATGTGCCAGAGAACACGTTGGCACAGAGCCAGCAATGGCACACGTGTACACTGTACAAAAAGCTGAATCGGAGTTTGAAACACATTCGAAACCCTTGTGGAATGATCCTATTTTATCAAAAACAGAGAAAAAAAAATATATAGGAAAAAAATGCCAAAAAAATGATATCTATTGTATAGACAGGTTTAGCACAAATTCAAAACAGAATAGCATCAGATAATAGTTTACCTCAGGGTCAATCTGATTATTCGCCATCATTTTAAATTCTTTTACGGACGTCACCTACTCGGAATCGAAATTCAGTCCTTCTATTTAAGGGACACCGATGTGGAATCCGTGAGCCGGCCAGACTTTCTGAGGTGCACTCGGAGGTGTTGATGAGACTGCGAGCGCATGTTAGTAAAGAGAAGGCTGAGGGCGAAGATGGGCTCCATAATGTGATTTCCCTGCCGAGTGGAAGAGACAAGACAAGACGGTGCTGCGGAGTTCATTAGATGGTGGAGGGAGGCTGGAGCTGGCTAATGAGAATCTGGCTTGAAGTCTCCTGACCTCCACCCTCAACACGTACGCACATACGTGCATGACACACACACACACACACACACACACACACACACACACATACGTGCATGACACACACACACCCCCACACAGTACATATGGAAACTGAATCCTTCGGGCTACCAACGGATACAAAAGAGACCTGTGGTGCCAGATATTGACATTTGGAAATTTCCTTTAACCGCAGACACTGGATAAATTTCGCGCACGCACGCACACACACACAGTGAGGGCATGGTGTTAAATAAAGACTCTGGCACAGGACGGTAGAGACAACACACACAAGTTAAATCCTTCGTTATTATCTCATGACAAATATTTCATTATCTTCTTGTCTGGAGCACACCCAAAACACCACTGGGAATGTGTGTCAGCGGAATGTCCTGTGGTTGCCTAGTTAACATGGATTATTATTCTTCCTGTACCCTGTTCAGGAGACAGTAACACAGCGACATTACAATGAGCTTGGTGGATTATTGTGTTGTCACAAAGAAAGGTATGAGAGCACAAGTTGATGGCAGTGGGAACTGGAGTGAGTTTTTTTTTCATATTTTCCTGCACTGAGAAGCACTGGGGCATGTTAAAAAATATTCCTACAGAAAAAAAAGACATAAGCAAAGATGAATACCCAGCCCCCACACCTGAACTGATAGAGCGTTAAGGGTACTTTAGTTGTCGAGGGAGGTGAAAAAGCCAAACAACCAGCAGAAAACGATGCCTTATAGACACAGTTATATGGGATTTCATTGAAAAATGAATCCCAATGTTTGTTAGTGCTTTGGGCCCAAGTTGTGATTGTGTACTCAAAATATACAAAATATGTATGGGGCACAGTTATAGGCATGCATTCACCAACACACCCAAACACACCCAAACACACACACACACAAACACACCAACACACCAACACACCAACACACCCAAACACACAGACAGAGATATATTGGTGGAGCTGCATGCAGTCACACAGGGGCACTAAACCGAGAGCAGGTAGCCTGCGATGTCGAAAGCAAATTGGAAGGAAGAGGGAAAAGGTCATCCATGTCACATCTCCCTGAAGCCACTGTAAATTAGCACCATCCGCCCTCTCCCGCTTTAAAGTAGCTGATCACACAAGAGCAGCTTATTCGCCATTTTGTGTAAGAGGTTTGGATCTGCAGTAACTATACTCAATGTTTTAATTGGTCGGGGGGGGCCGGTGTATGTTATGGCTGTAAGCTACAGGTTTTCGCAGCAATTAAGGATAGGGCGAATTAATGAGGTTTGCTAAAAGCTCTCCCAATGCCAGCCCTGGGCCGCGAGAATTCAATAAACCCAAACAACTCAAGGTACCGAAAAACGTAACATTACATACTGTTCTGTGCATTTCTACCTGATGCTTTTTTTTGCCCAGTGTTGCTTACAAATAAGTAGCATCAAGGTCCGTCTGTGCTTTTGGCTATTTTCCTGTTGTAATCCGAGGGTCTAAGGAAAGGGGATGGAGTAAAGCGGATTAAGATCATTGAGGCAAATTAGTGGTTGTGGGTCATATAGAGACAATTTCACTCGTTTGAATCATGCAAATAAATTGTTTTAAATGAGCTCCAAGTTTAAAGGGCTTTGTTGGATGTACCCCTGCTTTCATGTGTGTCTCCCTTTTGTAATCATAAGTGCTGAAATAGGTATATTAAGGCCTGTTTTATAAGTTAAGTTTGGAGCACTTGGAAACTTTTCCCATTTCTTCTTCACATCACTCATTACACAGGGTCATTTCCCGGTATACTAATGGATCACCAAAGCAAATATCTTACATGATGATAATAAACCATGTTTTTCAAGCACCAACACAATAAACCGAGTCTAATTTTCTGTAATGTGCCTGATTTACGTAACAGCTTTTGGACTTCAAACATACCGAACTCTGAAAGAAAAATTGGCCCCTGGACTCGGAAAACTGCCCCAATCAGCCCAAGTGTAAAATTACCCTAAATGCGTTCAAAGCAAATCTAGAGCAAAGCGCTCCACGGTAGAGGTGTCTGAATTAATTTAATGAAAATGGCAAGAGTGCGTTGAGGTTAAAGGTGACCTTTTTCATCTCGTGAAAAATGTGGCATAGATTACTAACTATATTTGGTTTACAGGCACAATGTATATAGGAAGACCTGTGATAGATTCATTTCACAAAGGGAGGTGTGGTTTAAATGCATCAAAACCAGTGAGCATGGACAGGAGAAAGGGAAATGATAACAATTGTATACTATGGCTCGATTAAAAGTCAATTCTACCACCACAATATGTAGAAACAGAAAAAACAAACCACCTTTTTGAGGATAAACAATAGTATTAAAGACATTTACATATGCGTGCGCACTTTTCCCCCCCCCCCCACACACACCATCTGTTAAGTTACACAACAATTATCTATTCTCCGCAATGAGAAGTGTTAATCATGTTATGAGTAAAGTTTCACAAAAGGGTTGGAAGGTGTGTGTGGGTGGACCATGCTGGGTCCATGGCCGAGGATGGCGACTTTGGCGTTGAAGAAGTCCGGAAAACTTGTTTCGTACGAGCGGCGTGCAATTCGGTGTGGATTGAAAGCTTTGAGGCACTCACAGTTTTTATTCGGCCAAAGAAAAACAGCTTAATACAATATTGTACCTTTCATTTATTGTTTTAGTTGAGTTAAAGTTGATATTATCATCATTTGCCACATTTGGAAAATTGCCACCATTAAAAAACCTTGCATGAAAAATAATTATTCTCCCAGCAGATGGAGAGGACATTAACAATATGGGTACATATTTCATCCTTATAGTATTTAAATTAGCACCTTAATCCAGTGTTAACTCATTTTTCTCATTGAAAATAATTTTATGGTTATTGTACCTGCAGAAAAACAGTTTTGGACAGACAGAGTGGTCATATAATTAACAGAGAGACGGAAAGGTAATGGAATTCATGGGCTAACGCAAACAAGGCACAGGTGGCTTGATGCTTCCCCTATGTGCAATTTAGTCTCCCAAACACAAACATATTGATCATTACAGGGGTGGGATTTATTTATTTATTTTTTGTTGGTTGAAGTCTCCAATTAGAGAATATTTTCTGGTATTTTCAGACAAACGATAGCTCAACAGCTTTAGTGAAGCATTAAAGCCAACTGCTGCATGTTCACGGTGAAAAAATATCTTAACTAGAGCCATTCCGCCCTAAATACGCACACACGCACGCACAGTTACAACAAGCATGTGGTAAAAACATAATTGGAAGGGAGGGTACTCACCTCTCTCCACTGTTTGGTTTCCACACCTTGAGTATAGAGCACGCATACTGTGAAAAGAAATAGTAGACACAGATGAAATTTCGAAGAAGAAAAAAAGACACGGGAAAAAAAAAAGTTACAAAATAAGGGCCAAAAACAGAGAGAGAGAGAGAGAGAATGAGACAATCAAAGGAATTCAGGCAAATTCCAAATTGGGAATCCGTGTAAGGACCCACTGCAGTGAACATACATGGCAGAACAAATCACAGTACAACAAAGCAACACAAAATCACACCAAGAGAGAGAAAATGGCAAAACAAACAAAGAAACAGCAGGTAATTCAGAAAATGAAACTTTCAAACAGAGATGATGGAAGAGCACTAAGACTCACAGCTTCTACAACGTACTCACATGGATCTGACTTGGAGAATGTGTCTTTGTCCAGGAGATTTCTGGAAAATACAGAAAAAGGAACAATTTATACTCAATTAACCATAGAAAATATTGCTTTGTTGGCAGGGATTTTCAGAGGAAGGAAGAAATAGGTTCATTCCATTGCACAACACATGCAAAGCTTTGAAGTGAGGCCTACTGAGGCCCCGTCAGATTTTTACCTCCACACATCGCATTAAAGAAGCTAACATGATATCTTTCAAATCAAACGGGAGTAGGCAGAGTCATGACTTTGGTAAATTCATCTCAAACAATGAGCAGACTTGGGGGATTCCCTCCTCCAGTCTCTTTGGACGTCAACACAAAGGTACCTCCTCAAACAAAATGGCCGCCGGCTTCATGGTGGACAGCGAATGGTCACCTTTCACTATTTTCAGGACGCAAACCCAGACATACACCAAGGCCGGCGTAGGTTCAGAGAAGATGTTTGGATTAGCATAAATTAACCTGGCTTACAGATTCTCCAAAAGACCCGGGGAAACACAGGGGAGCTGAGCCGGAGCTCGAGGTAGAGCAGGAATCGAACAGACATGCTAACAAGAAGGGGATGGGAAAACACAGCAAGTAAATAAACTCAAGGGGGGGCTGCTAATGACAGAAAGGTGCTCGACAGGAAGTTACCCGAAGGTCATTTTCAAAACAAAACGGGAAATGCCTGAACCCGTGGCCTTTAAATTTAAGTTGACCAAAGAAACTTATCAACCTCAGTGGGATCATTTCGTTTGCCTGCGTTTGTCTTTTTCTTGACGATTTTCCTGGATGCTTTTTCACACAGGCCGTGTTTCAACACGGTTCACAGACCTACATGCAGATAAGAAAGATAATGATGAGTCACCTAAACGGGTGCTCTTGTGTAATCTGGTAAAGGAAGCATGGTGGTGACTACCTTACTGTGTTTGTACAGATGCAAAAGAAAGGTTAAATCAATATCACCACTTGCTTCTTCAGCGGGATCCGAGGCATCTCAGCGCCTGGTTTGCCTGGTTCAATATCTCACACAATGGCATGCCGATTGGAAGCATTTCTGTACTCTGTGCTGAATGAAGCCGTCCCCCATTGCAGCCACATGCAATGTTCACTCTCACACTTTACATACTACAGCAAAATAGTAATACAAAAAAGGGTGACAGACTTTACAGCTCTGTGCTCTCTGGATTTGACTGTTAATATTCATATGCTGGTTTGGGGGGAGGGGGCGGGAGAAAAGATGTTTAAACATGTTTGACTAACGAATGAATGAATGAATGTGAATTAATGGCACTGTAATTATTACCATCAAATCTCAGGCTGGCAGTTTGCAGCTACTCACAATTACCACGGCTATTTTCAGTCGTCTTAATTTCAGAGGGTCACCAATGAGAGATCACTTTTCAACGTATCTCCTGAGCCTGAAGTTTGATTAGTGCCAGCAGCATTGATTTTCATGAAAGGCCAGAAATTATAGGCTTGTGTAATGCGAGGAGAAAGACAGACGAAAATGTCATTGTCCACAGCCTCTTTCGCACTGCGTGCTCTTTCTGTCCTCCGCTAACAGTTAATCTATGAAAAACCCCCCTTCCGTGAAATGATTTGCACTCTGCTAATATGGGCTTCATACATGAAAAGAACAAGATGCACAAGACAGTAAGCTCATATTAGCCATCAATCTTTAAATAGCAAACACTGCATGGAGGAACATTGGCTCGACGTTATTGGATGGGATTTACGCTGTACTTATTGGTTTTACATGCATGGTCTTAAATCAATAGTATGCTTGAACATTTGCATGTCAGTCGAATCTATCATTTTACGACCCAAAATGTGAAATACTTTAGATGAGAGCAGAAATAACACCGGTCTCGGGCAGATGTTTTTTCTGTGATGAAAACGTCACTATGCGCTCATCAGAAACGAATAATCTGTTTGAGGAAAAACAGCTGCCTTGGCTTTGTGTTATTCATTTTTCATGTTTCACTATTGAAACATATGGAATACCATTTTGTGTGTCTTTATTATGTGCTGTGAATTAAACACTCTCTTTGTCTGACACACCACAGAGCTGGTTATCACATTCTGGCTCCTGGCTGTGAGGTATTCACGTTTCTTTATGCGTGTGAAAAAAAAAAACCCAGGCTCTTTTGAGTTATGCCAAAAAAAATATATATATATATATATAGACAAGGCATGCAGCATTCACCAGTATCACAAAAGACATTGTACATTTCATCTGGAGCCTTCATCAGTGCGTTGAACAAAATATATGCGAGCGAGAATTAAAAAGGAAGAAATTCGCTTCATCTTTTCCGTCCTGTGTTTATCTTTGGTCAAACAAGAGCCAGTGCGTGAAACAACAATATACCACAAGAATGAGATATAGTCCATCGTGTTCCAAGACACAATCCAATTCATGAAGTTGAAATTTGTTCACCCAGTGCAAAGGCTGGAAATGATTTTCTTGGCTCACCTCACCTGTATATAATAGTCCGTCACTCTCTCTGTCACACATGAGGGAGCTTCCTTTATGTTTTTTTTTTTTCATTTCTTCACTTTCCCATTCCGTCTGTCTTTGTCTCTACCAGGGCTTTGCAGTAATTTAAAGTATTTCTTGTGTGTGTTTGTTTATTGTAATCTCTACACCTGTGTTTCGGGGGGTGTTAAACTTCACTCGCCTGACCTTTCCATATCGGCCACCAGAAGCCAGAGTGCACCTCACACAACTACCCTTCCTGTTTTCTTGAGTGATATGAAAGCCTTTCGCTGAGATACCAGAGTCTGCTGGCTTCTCTGATACTTGTTGCTGCGTCTTTATGGTATAATTGTCTCTTTCACAGTTTCTAATGTCATAAGTCTGTGTTCTCTCATCAATCTATTTTGATCTTTTCTCCGCTCCTGAATGTTCTCCACTCTCGCTTTTGAAAGCCAACAAAAACCCGTGAGACTGGAAAATATTCTACTTTTCAATTTATGTTGCACAGATAATCCAGACACACTGATTGAAGAGTTGCCGCCTTTCAACTACTAGCAGCGGAGCTTATGGTTCAAAGTCATTTCGGTTTGTTTTACGTTGAAGAGAACAATGCAATTAGTGCTATGAAAGACAATTAAATGAACAGATCCGAGCACACACCTGCAATGTTCATTCCATCCATAATTAGAACTCTTGCATGAAAGTGAATTTTCGAAATGTTCACTTTTTCCTGCTTGTAAGCAAAACTGGACCAGGACTGCATTTATTATAAATGGGTGCTTTGTTCGGATTCATTCCTGTATCCTTTATCCAAACACATGGGGAGACAAATTTGGACTCTTTCCATCCACCCCGCCCACCCTAACACTCAAGACAGTGTATAATACCCTGCAGCAGCATCTCTTTTTTTTTGCACTCCATTGTAATTGTTTTAATGTGAGTTCTCGAGTGACACATCATAAATGTTGAGAATAGCTGTGCGGTTTGCTATCGATGACACCAATATGTCATTGATTGTTGTCAATGCGCGTATAAAAACGCACCGGTTAAGACTCAGACGTCTCAACTGTCCAAACCAAAGTTTGGTCAAATTGCAAGCCAATCCAGACTCACTAAATAGGTTAAATAAATCCTACTGTACATAAACCAACGTTAATTTTTCACCTATATAGCCCAGAGACGCTTATAGCAGGAGTCATCTGTGTGCTGACGGTTTTGCACATAACAGTTATAACACATTCAAATCAGAGATTGCAATTCCACTATACAACTGAGCAAGGCAGGAGTGCTTGCCTTCACCCATACCACTCTCCCTGGCTTTAGTGTTTTTGCGAACCAAACACGCGTCTCTGACATACGTCATCGTTTGGGACATCAGAAAACCTCATACAAATTCCTGTTGACATTTGGAACCTCAGCAGTATGATGCGTGGCTTGCTCTGTGCCGTGTTCTCCTTTTTATTACATGTTTTTTCTTTTTTTCTTTTTCAATGTTTATGTTTTAGCCGTCATTAATGAACACTGACATTTGAAGGCTAAATGCCATGGCTCGACCAAAGAGTGACTCCACGACAGGTCACGGTTGACATGTCACAGTGTGTTGGTTGGAAGGCTGCTGTGTCTACAGCTAAAACATTGAAAGAATGACTTTTAAAATAGAAAAAAAAAAAAAAGAAAAAGTTATCATCACGTACAAGATGCTGCCCGCGGCTGGGGTCGTGTTTACCGTGTTCAGTGGGCCCCTGCATTTCCACAAAACTCTCATGTGGGGGTTCACAACCTCAGACGTCAGGATATTGTGAAAGGTCCAGGTTTGTGACGCGCCGGAAGCTGGGACATGTTTACTGAAATGGAAGTAATAAATAATTGGCCTCTGTGGCCTCTCGATGCCGTCAGTAACATAAATATGTTGCACTCCCACGTTAAGGGCGCAAAACTGTGAAAACACACTAATGGGAGCTCTAGTCTCTGATGTGTCCACAAAGTGCGTTGTTCAAATCATAAAAAATAAATAATAATAATACAGTTATCAATAAATAAAGTTCAGCCGCTGTTGTCTTGGCCATGACGTCATGCCTAAGGCTCTGCAGTAAATTCCTGGAAAATAAATGATTATTTGCGAACACATTGGTTTTACGGGTATTCTTTCTTCATTATTTCATTCTGAGTTTGAGTGTGTCCTGCTTTGCTGTGTACCATCCATTTCTCCGCCCCCCCCTTTCCTGTACAAAGAAGCACCTGTAGAGGGGGTTGCTATTTTCCTCACTCCGTCTTAAAATGATATATTGATAGTAATAAAGACAGTGTGGGACCTGACCTTTTTAATTCCCTATATTTTTATATTTAGAGGCTGTTCGAGCTGCTCGCCCTGTCAACACAAATTAGAGGAGAACAGAGAGTGTCAAGGTTGACACAAAGTGACTTTTATAGTTTCCTGCAGTCCATTGAAATCTCACATTTATGCAAACGGGTAAATGTCAGAGGCATTTTTAAAACCGCCCACCTGTGCGTCACCGTGCTGGAGAAGCAAATTAAAGTTTCCCAACAAAATCCAAATCCCGTCCTCCAGTAATTATGAGATGGTCACTTCTTCCTGCGCAAGAGCCGGTGTTTTAAAACCCACTTCGGATGCTTCTTAACCCACATTTACACATACGTGGACTACGTCTCAGACAATTATACTATATACACGTTGAGTATCGGGCCGTCTTACTCATTGGAGCAACAGCAATATTCTCAATGGACATTTAACATTTGCATTTTTAAGACGTGTGTGTGTGTGTGTGTGTGTGTGTGTATATCTGTGTGTGTACTGCATGCATATGCACACTTTATCCCTCAACCATGTGCACATCCAATCAATTGTATTCGTATGCTGTCCTTTTCATCCCTCTGGTTCCCGATTTAGTTCATGTTTTTCCCCTGCACACTGTTCCCAAAATGAATCAGCCCAGATATGTCACCCACCACTGCCTCCTCTCTATCTCTGTCATTTCCACCTCCTGTTTATCTGTCGGCTGTGTGTTATCCCTCTAATGGGCTCTCCATTATCTCCTATGTTAAGCGTGGCCTCAAATTGCTCTCCTCCCTGTGCCACTGCTCTTTATTTTCCAACATTCACCCAGACGACGCACATATTTTTAGATGCGCACAACAACCAGTTCAATTGACTTTGTTCCCATAGACGTAGCTGTAGCTTTGATGAAAAAATAATAACTATAGATCATTCCAGTTAACAGTTTCATTTCTGTAGCATTGTGCCTGTCACAATAAATTGAGAAAATATTTTCTGTCCCGTGCTTTATTAGATCGCGTGACAGTGACTACACGTAGGGTATATACACTTTATCTCCAAAAGTACATTCACAATCACATTATTAATAATGGAGAGGGAACTAGATCCGCCACACTGTAAATATTGTTGTTTTGCGTCTCTGCATTGAACAGAGCACAGTCTCCTTTCCCCTCGAGGGACTACATCCTCTTGCTTTGTGCTGGAGGCAGAAAAGATGCTGCAACCAACTGAAGTTTTTTACCCGAGACACTCTCCGAGCGATGGCGTTATCCTGAACCGGAAAGCCATGACATGAAAATGATTTTCTCCAGAGCATAGCGATATTAGCAAACCCATGTCACCGTGGTGATGACACATAATTTCAGGATAATAACCGCAATGAGCGGTACTGCAGTAACTCTGTGAGCGAGGATATCTCTCCTCTTTTCCCCCCCCAGCGCTTCCTTCTGTTTTCTTGCACCCTTGTGTTTTCTTTTGTGTCCCCAATTTGTCTCTCCGCTGCCACTGTTTGTGTTTACCTTGGCATCGCCTCTCGCTCCATTTTCTCACCACCCTCCTGTGGCACCTCCACCCCCTCTGAAGCAGCAGTATATATATATATATCATTTATTCTCCTTCACTCCCTGGCTAATCCTTGGTCTCACCGGCCTCAGATTACCTCCTTAAGTCCTCCTGGTTTACCTGGTTTACGGTCAGCCTTCGATTGTCTCCTGTGCCGGCTCTTACCGAGACCTCTTCCTCTTCCACCTCATTGATCTGCCATGGCTCAGATCCCGCCTTCTCTGTCAATAAACAACTCCTCTGCCTCCGAGGTCTACACTAGCTACCCACCGCCTGAAAACGTACATTCACACATGTGTTGCAATATATTGTGTAAATATTTCGTGCTCATTCTCCATCGGTTTATTTGGTGAATGTCATTGCATCACTGACACAATCTGCATATTTTGGATGATGACTAATGCCCATCGTGCACATGTCCATCTCTAAAAAGCTCATAGAAATGAGACAACATGAGTTTTTTTTCCCACCAGGCCTGTATTAATGACTGACCTTTATTTGTTTGTGCTCCCCCATGCCCGCATACATTATTTTCACACTGGCCATTATGATAGAATGTAGTACTTTAAAGTGCTAATTTTAGCTATGAGAACATTCATCTAAATATTACAGGCATACTGTACAGCACATGCATAAACACACAGGCAGGCAGACTCAGCTAGGAAGTGGGACAAGAATGGTGCATTAAATGAAGCCTCAAACACCAAAAACCCGAGCATATTCCAAACTAGGTCTGCTGAGACGAAACCTCCTCGCAGCGATTGCTTTATTACCCTGTGTCAAGTGCGACCCCCCGCCCCAACCCACACCAACCCACCCAACAGCATGCACCTTCCCACATACCAGCCCCAGGACAACTGCGCTTCTGCCCTAAATGTAGTGGAAGTAAACCCAAAATGAGGTGCCCCCCTACAAACAATACATCAAAACAATAGAGCTTTATTGGCTACATGCAGGTTTTCAATTAAGCTGAAGAAAAGAGGTGGAATCGTATATTTTAAAAAATTCAACCCAAGCACAGCTTGAAAAGGGTCTGTGGGGGACTTTTTTTGCAGACTGTAATAATTACTGCAAAGTACGGTCCTCTCATTTCAAATCCCCTGATCCCTTTCCCACAAAGAAGTAATCTCTGGGAACTAGAAAAAAAAAGCCTGAGAGAAGTCTCTAATAATCTGAGGTTAAGCAGAGCACAGAGAGACCTGAAGGAGGGATGTAAATGAAAAAAAAATACACTTTTTTCCCCAATTAGACGTTGAGTTGGGCTCAGCATCCCTTTAAAGACAAAAATCCGTCTTTCACCGGGGCATCTGAAAACTACTGCCAAGACACGAAATATTTTAAATGTGTCACCACATTTGCATTAGGTGTTACATAATACATTTCAAAGGGATGTGCAATACTAAAGGGGGTTTCAAACTAACTTCCCGGAACACAACTTCCCTTATGTAAATCAGGTTATGAAAAGATCTGAGACGCGCAGAGGCAGCGGGGGCAGGAATGAGGTGTGTATGCCCCTTTGCACTGGGGGATTTGCCAAATCAAGAGAGCGGAATTGTCGGAGACAATCAAGTGTGAGAACAAAAGAAAAAAAATGTGTGTCAGGAAACGTGTGCGTGAGAGGGAGTGGGGAAAGAAGGAGTGAGGGAGAAAAAGTCCTCAGAGATGAGATCAGAAATAGACCGAGTATAGCGGAGTTCCTCTGGCACAGGGAGAAGAAGCTTGTTAGGCCGAGGCACAAAAATAGCTGACTTTATTTATTCGAGATCTGACACAAACCACTGTAATTAGACAGCTTGTTCCCTCCTAACCTGCAGGAGGTTTCCTCAGCTCCTCGGCTCTGAGCGAGGGCTGAGAAAAGGAGGATAAATATCTGGGGATGAGTGGTTTCTTTTTGAAGGGGCGTTTCAACACCGGCAAATTGAGCTGATGAGATTCTTTGCTTAGAGAAAGTCACAAGTTAGCATTGCACACACTGCCACAGGCTAATAAGCAACAAATTTAGGAGCCCACTTTTGAGTGGACCGAAGGCTCCTCGACATGTATTTATATACTCATGTCTCATTTTGCATTTGACACGCATATTTGGAGGTCATTTTTCGTTCGATGGCCACGGGCGGTGCAGAGTTTTACGGCTACAACGGCGTGCCAGTAGCCAGCCAGTTTCTCTGACCACATATTCGCAGCCACGTGAATAATGTATCCAACGCCGTATTCCCTGGAAATTTGCATCCAAGAAAAGACTGAAACAAAATGTGCGCATCGAGGGGTCAAAGGTTGACATCGAGGGTGTACTTTTCTGGTATAAGGGATGACAGTTTGTGGGTGTAGAATGATTCTATACTGTATTCATAGAGCCCAGGCTCTGTGGTTCACCTCTTGCATGCACACAATGCAGCACAACTGTGCAAGTGGGAACTGGGTTGTTTTACATGCAGCATAGACAGTGGCATGTAGAGTCCAATGCAATCAAGACTAGCTTTAACTTTATGACGTTTATATTTGTACTTTATACCAGATCTATTTATTAAAAACTGGGTTTATGATTGAGGATCACAAATGGAGATGTTATACTACACAGTGCAACATTATTAATAGACATAGCTGAATTAACACTTCTCTGGCCTTATAAATACATAACATAAGCTTTACAAAACCAGATCTGTAGTACTGAGTCATATAGGACTGTACAGGTGTGTCCAATAAAGTAGCCCCTAAATATGCAATATACACAAATGCATATTGTAGGGAAGAACAGACTGTTTATGGCGAGGATTCTTCTGAATTCAGACGGCAACAAAATCCAACCATGTTGTTTTTGCAGCAAGCTATCTAAATGAAATGGGCAAATACAGTACTATACCTTTCGTAGCTTCTAAAACCCCTGAAAAAAATGAATTGGAAAATAAATCTCTGTTAATATGTGATAACATCGATAATGTAAAATTAAAATGATTACTTCATTAAAATGAGAGGTCTTCATCATCAAAGTTATACTATGGTCTTGACTATTTCATTCAATATTTTGTTTGTAATCCAGTTTTACTACCAGTAATTTGTCAATTATATAAGCTTCCCCATTTGATTGTAGTCATATCGGAGCCCGGTAAATGATTGCTAATATAATCCACATATCCTGCATTTATTGTGAAGCAGTCAGAGACAAAAAACGTCAATTGACATGATATTAATAAATGAAACCCTCTTAGGTTCATTGTGAAAAATATAAAACGTAAGATGACCTTGGAATCATGACCACGTTTGAGAATAACAGAGACAGAGCGTCCCAACAACCGATCCAGTCACACACCTGTCTGTGTGAGAGGACCTTCAATGGTCGGAATTGCTTGCTTGAAATGCTTGGTCCAAAATGCGGATGAATATATATATTTTTTGTTATTATTATTAGTCCTTGTTGTTACCGGTTACCTAACATTATAAATTGATCATTTATGTTGTTCAAAAATAATCATCCAATGCAAGAGCTCTATGATGATACTTACACAACTGCAAGGTACAAATATAGATAAAGCAACAACAACTCTGCTTGCTCTCCCAGTATAAACATCCATATTGTCATTTCATAATGACTGTTTACAAATAATATTCTCCCGTCCATGTTATAAGTGAATCTATATGGGGGGGGTTCTGGGCCCCTGGGCTGCTTTTCCCAGTTTTTAAATCGACTGTGAACTATGAGTATATATGTGTAAAATGTTCCAGGGCTATGTCTATGCAATTATAGCTGCAATATTACATATACACTGCGGAGGCTCTGAGATAAGACAAATGACACTTCAGAAGTTCCTAATAACTTAGTTACTGGAAGAAAAGTAAACACATTTAGAGATTTCAGTCAAAGCTATGAGGATAGTAAGTGTTCATCTGTTTTGCGAGTTGTCAGAGAAATAAATACATAAATAAATATATATATACTGTGGATATCGCACGCTTTGAACGCAACTGTCTTTAGGCTGCTCTCTTCTGCATCAAACAACTAGAGGAGGAAACAACAGGGTTTGCCTCAACAATACATACATACATACAGCTACTTTTTCAGCCATTTGTCTGAGATCAATCCACGACAACAATTGTCCCAAACCGTTACGAATGCAATCATATCCCTATGAATGCAGCCAGGCGAACCAGTCACGCACCGGCACAAGACACTGTGTCACTTATCCATTATCTATTTCCTTTCTGGGCGTCGGAAGGTTCATAATCAAATCCAGTCATCTCACCCACACACTCTTCACACATTTCCTTTTTTTTTTCCGTCGTACCACACAGGACCACCTTACCCATTCATCCCATCTTGAGCTCGCAGGCCAGGTGCCAGAGCTGAAATAGCCCCATAATCAAACAATGTCACTCCTACTCCAACCAGTGAACTCAATCATGCGTCACTCATTACAAGATGCTGGCTGGCCCGCAGTTGGCAAGTCTGGCATCATACACAGTGGCAGCATTAAACTGATTTCATTAATTCCTCAGTCTCGTCAAAGGTGTTGTAAAAACTGTCTGACTTATTACAATGTCAAAATGTATCTTGGGGATTTGGCTGGAGAGTGCGAAGAAATGTAGATTGGAACCGGGGGGTTGATTATGTGTTGAAAATTGGTTGTCATCGATAATTAAAACTGATTCAAAATAATGCTCATTGAATTGAACTGGGAATATAAATCAATATAATCATAAAACACCAAATTGATGTTTAAACTGGATATGTGACAATCAAATTCCAATTTGCGAGAAATCCTGAGACATGCCAGACATTATTTCCAATTTTCAGCACCACAGACTCAAATCGCCATCGTGTTGTTGGAAAACAATTGCACAAATCAGGCTGTTGATATTATGTGAATGTTTCATGAGTTTCAATATGTGTAATGTTTTTGTTTGTTTTTTTTTCTTATCAGCCAACCAAAGTGATTGTTGCTGCTGTCTGTCCCCAAAGAGACTGGAACTGGCATGCAATTCCAAACTAATTAGCTCGCTGTATGTGATTAGGATGCATTACCTCTCATGGATGTGGTGCATGCGTTGATGAAAGTGGCTCATCTTTCTAATTGCAAGGCAGCGGTAGATGTCCACAGCGGTGACTCACCTTCGCCAACAGCTCGGACTGAAAGCTATAAAAGTCCCATTACTGCATCACTTACTGTGTGGCAAGAATCATCCAACAATGCTGCGCAATGAGTGTAATACACACTTCCTTAGGACTGATCATGCTCCTGACTTGTATATCAGAAGGCATGGATGGTGAGTGTAATCTTTTTATTTGTGATTTCATTGAACATTTAAGTGAGGTATGTCTTTGAGATGACTATGTCATATTTTCCAATTTAAAAAAAGTGACACTATGAAGCCCCTGCCGGAATGGATTGTTATATGCAATTTCACACATATCACACCTACATACGCAGTGATGTATTGCAGCACAGAGGGCAGAGCCTATTTACTGATGTGTGCATGCCTTGTTGTTCTCCCATGCACGCCTTATTGTTTGAGTAAAGTGCGTTTATGTGTGTGCCTGTCTCGTTGTTGTCACAACTTTGCCAACAACCAATACAAGTTGGTTACGAGTTGGTGTTAATTCAAAGTCAAGGGCTTTCTCTACCAGGTCATTGTTTATCTGCTCATCATTTATGAGAAAGGGGGATAAAATGGTGTGCAGTGAGCTCTGTTATGTCTCGTGCCTGCAGCGATGCAGCCTTTTATGTTTGTTTGGTTTGTCAGTAGCACTGAAAAGCCGCATTATACATCAAAAATAAAACCACCCTTTTTGGGATCATTCCTAATGACAAACGCTGGACTCGTCAGAGTGTGTGCAAAAGGCAGGGAGCCAAAGTGCAGATTTAACAACTACCGGCCATTAATAAAAAACAAAATCTACTTACAGGATGCTGGGGGAACGCTGGCAGGAGCAAAAAAATCCGAGGTCCAAATACCAATAAACAGTGGGAAATCCAAAAGTCAACAAATACTCGGGACAAAAGGAACAAAGCAGCAGCCACACAGGCGATCGACCAACAGAGGGACACAAAGGAGTATACACACCAGGGAAGAGGGGGAGACAATTGGACACAGGTGCAACACTTTCAGGGAAGGCAGGTAATCACAGGGGCCTCGGCACAGGGAAACATATGGGGACAGGAAGTGAAGTGACAAAACAAACGGGGGCGAACTTACCAAAATAAAAGAGGAAGCCAAAACCATGAAAAACAGGTTGGTTTTGCACGTAAAAGGGATGAAAGGGGTGTTTTTGTCATTAATTAATCATTATTGAACCTTATTTATTTCAGTGCAATAGCACACGCCCAAGCGCTTCCACGACTTACTGCCACGCGATATTGTTTGGTTTGTTTGAGAGGCAGCAGCCCTCTCGCCCAGGCTGAAACAGAAATTCATTTGAGCCCTCTAACGTGTTCCGTTGCCCGCAGCCGTTTAAACCTATTTAGGACAGAGAGAAACAAGAGAGTGTGTATTTTAGGTCGTCCTCCACTTCCCCGGTAGGTCGCTGATAAATTTGCCTCTGTCCTCCCATGGCTCCTCTGCGCCTGTCAGCCGGATATCACAGATCAAAGCCGCGATGCAGCCACTCAGCCACTCAAGCCAGCATGACAGTGAGCCATCATTTACACTCGGGGAGAGTGTTACCCTCTTTCCTCTGGACTTAGCGTCACTTATGCTCGGCGGCCGTCGACCGCAGCCTCGCCGGGGCGTGAGAGCTGTGAGACAGGAGCTTGATGTTGGAGCGAGCGGCGGAGGAATCTCCTCTACAGGAATGAGACGGTTCACTCTCGGCAGCGGAGCTGACAGAGCTGATTATAACCGATGCCGCGTGAAGACGCTGACAGCCGAACAGTGCTGCTGTCAGGGCCGGAGGGGATTATTCCGTGTTACGCGAGGAGTGATGGATAAAAATCGGCCTTTTTAACAGTGCGGCCGTGTTTTTAGGAGCCATGAATGTATTTAAATCGGTTCGGTAAAGGAATATATTGCTTTTGAATATGCATTTATCTTTTTTTCTCTGAAAACCCACAGTCCGCTTTATTGATTCGGTAAAAGCATTAGTCACAGCCTGTCTGTCTGTCAGTGTACAGAAGGCGCAGGAAGGAACGAAAAAAAAGAGAGTTATTAACATGGGAAGCATTGAACTATGAAAGATAATAAAAGTGCTCAGACAGTGTGTTAGCTGTCTACAATGCACTCATCCGAGGTGTTGGTAAGTAAGAGGGTAGAAATAATTGATTGGTTCTGCCAGGTCAGGAGAAGGGTGCGCTTCATGCCGCAGCACCGGAATACACGCCAACATACCATGTGCTTTCAGTAGATCTTGTAGGCCGAAAGAGAGAAAACACGTTTCATAAGCAGAAACAGTAACTCCAATGCATATTTAATAGGCACGCTTCCTAGCTCCACAAAGCCTTTTCATTTTGCCCCCTAAATGAGCCACGCTGCTGAGGCAGACGACGCCTTTTCCAAACGACCTCAGCAAACACCAGTGGCCACAAAGCCGTTTCCATCTGCAAAACACGCAAACACACACACACACACACACACACACACACACACGCACTCGCCGGCAAAGCAGGAGAGGTGAAACAGAGAGGTCGTGAGCTGCTTCCACCAGATTTAGTGTTCTGCCCCCCCGAGTGAACGAATACATTCTCAAATCTAGTCAATGAAGAGATCCACTCACATGGTGGGGTTGGATCTGGAGTTCTTTACTTCCCAAGTAAATTAGATTACAGTGTTGATATCCCAAACTCCGAACTCATAAGGCTTTAGTGGAGTTTTTAAGTCAATGAAAAACATTATTATTATTTTTTTCTGAGGAGTTTCAGACAGTTTTCCATTGTTTTGACTCTCACTGCTCTCGTGAGCATTGTTTTTTGTTTGTTTTTTTCTGTTTGCCACAGCAGGCAGCTGTTTTCGGTCCAAAGCTATAAAGCCTTCTGTACACTCCCCACTCAGCACCTAACAGCAAGACGGGCGTACTCGGAGACTAATTGGTGAAATTATGATATTTAGAATCAAATTTTCCCTGAGAGCTTAACAGAGCTAAAGGTTGGCTTTTGATTTGTGGCCAGAAACTCCCCTTTATGATGAAAAAGTGATGACATGTCAGTGCTGTGTCCCCGACTTGTTTCCGCTGCCCTCACGTTGCTACTAAACTCAGTACTCGTTAGAGCTTAACCCGTAGCGCCTGGATTTATTTTGAAAATACTGTTATATTCCTATTTCCTCTCATTAAGCGCCCACTCAAATTTCACCCAATGCTATCATGAGATTTTCGCAGAAACGCAGAAAATAAAACGAAACGTTTTTGACTGTAGATTCTGCTCTTATTTGCATTTCTTAATGAATGCACTTCCCTGGCCTCGGGTTGCTGTGCACCGACGAGCATGCCATCCTCAATATGTTTCTCATCTCAGCGTTTCCTTTTTTTCCCTCTGCTCCGTCACCATGCACACAAGCTTTTTTTGTCTCTCTCCCTGCATCCATCTATGTCTCCGCACCTAATTTTCCCTAACAAGGTAAAGTCAGTTAGGCAGTGTGATAACAGGCAGTGTGCCCAGTCTGTTGTGCCAGAAAATTACTCTGGGCGTTTGTGTGTGTGTGCGTGTGTGTGTAGGTGTGTGTGTGTGTGTGTGTGTGTGAGAGAGAGAGAGAGAAACAGAGAGAGAGAGAGAGAGATAGAGTGAGAGAGAAGGGAGAGCTCATATGTTATCCAACACATTCTGGTTGTGATTAATTGTTGGTTTGATGATGCCACTGGGGCTGCATATATTTTCACCAAAAGTGCTCAAACTTGCGAAGCTGTAATGGGATTGAGCATGGGATGGTAATAAGTTTTCATAAGCACCACATAAGTGTTGCAATCAGATCTCCCTTGGGTGTGAGCTTGTTTCATCTCTCCGCCACAACCGGAGAGAGGATGGAACCAGGACTCATAAGCACAAATCTATATGCAAATGCGGACCAGGCGGAAGAATGTAATCATAGCAGTACGCGCAATGTCTGCACTTGGGGAACAAACTAAGGAATCCCACATCCCCACTGTTAGTTTGCAAAGTTATACCACGTCCATATGTTAGAAAGCACCAATTTTAAATCAGATATCGCTGTGGAGAAAATGACAGTCCACTGATGGTTGACTGGTTGGTTCTTTCCACTCCGTGATCACTCTGTGTGAAATTTGAACAGGTGCTTGTCAGCAGTCACAACTCGCATCAGATTCTCATCGCATGTTGGGCATGAAAGAGCCGGGCTGAATTCAACAATGTTCTCATAAAAATATTCAAATGTATGTCCTTTTACGTTTTTGAACCTTTCATGGCCATTCCAGTGGCTAAAGTTGGGCGTTCTGCCAACGTGGAACATGCTGTAAGTCCAGAGTTAGCCGTCGGACAGCAAAAACAAATAAATATGAGTGAAATAGCGTAAAGTATATTCTGAACCATGAAATAAAATTCCATCTGCGGCACAATTAATTTTTTGCATGTTTCCAATGTCTTACTATCGGGGGTATTTCACGATATGGAAGGTCTGTTCTATAGTTGTATCTTTTCAAATGAATTAAATTCTGAAAAAAAAAAAAAATCCTGTTGCACAAAACAAACAACGGCATATGGTGGGAGCTGTGGATTGGAAAACAGCTGGAAAACATGTTTCATCATTCGTCATCCAGATGGCTAGAGGAGCTATTTGATGGGCTCTGAAAAATAGTGTCAGAATAATGGCAACCGCTGTTGGATGTCCTTCTGGGCTCGTCAAAATGATTTGTTTTGAAGAAAAAACGGATGTTTCCCTCTGTGACTCAAATGTGTTGACGCATTAAGAGAAGCACACGTAGGGGCAAGGGCACTGGTGTGGTTGAAGGTGGAAAAAGTGGCAATGGAAACTCAGAAATCTTCTTGAAGTGAGCCTGAGGATTTCGGGCCTGGACTGGCTCCGTAGGCTGGGCCTGACGGCGACACAGCAATCGATAATCACCGGGCAAAGGGATGGCTTATCAATATCGCTCTCGGCTGCAGAGGTTCTCTCAACGACTTCAATACACAAGCCAGGCGGTCTCTCCTCAGCTGACCTACTCATAAGTAGGTCTTTATAATGTTGGAATCGAATGGGTCTACATGTGGGAGCGCTGACTTCCGCCTGCTTGAGGACGGTAATGGAGGCACTGAACAAAGGAAATGAACGGAGGACTGTGGCCGGGCGTTTTATTTTTTTTTTTTTTTTTAGACCCCTGCTTTTCCAGTTACACCCTTCTGCCCTCACTTCTCTCCCAGGATCTAGACCACTGGCCAACGAGCCCCGTGGGAGCATAAGCACCGCTTTCAAAAAAAAAAAAAAGGTTGGATTTAGGCCACGGAAAAGTTTTCTTTTCTTGCTGTTGTTTCAAACCGCCCCCGCAGTTTTTGACTTACTTCTTTTGACACAACTCCTAAAGGCCAAGCTCCCCCCCCGCAAAACGAGCGTGCCGGAAATGACGCATCAAACGCAATGGTGACGTATCCCAACATCACCACGTACGATAGACAGCGTACGGTTGAGGTGAGACAGCTGAAACCACCTGCGGAGGCTTTTGGGGGAAAACATTTTAAACAAATCACGACACCTCACATTGGCAAGATACAAATCACTAATGCAGAATGACTCAATTGAAATTGAATTTTATTTGAACTTCCTGCCACCAAATCACTAGCTCTCCTACCCTCCCCGATGGAGAGACGAACCAATTCCTATCATTTCCCCCCCTATTTTACCGATCCAGCTCCCACCCACCCTTCTCCATTTGTCAGTGGCTCTGGTAATAATACGCTGTCTAAAGCAGGGGGTGTACCCTGTAATAAGGGGTATTAACCCAGTGGGGGACGGTTATCACCATGATTTGAGGGTTTTAGAGGGCACATGTGCCATACATGACGACAAAGGCGGCCAAGCGGAGAAGACTCGATGGGGAGCTTCTTTTCGTGAATAGGAGTCTGACTCACGCCGCATCTGCACAAAGGGGTCGAGAGGGTGCGTGAAGCCTCGGACTCTCCGAGGTGTTTGAACGTGGCATAAAGCATCAGCTGTTGATTTATTCGGCTTTTGGGAGGGACTGACACACTCGCCCATTGTTAAATATTTATTATCAACACCGCAGGGACTCAGGCGCATCGAGGAGAAGAAGAGGTAGGAGTTATGACGCCTAACTTTTGGATGGCTAAGGTGCCTGCATGCGATCCCGTCAAACACGACCACAGTAAACCCGCCCCCTAATCAGTGAGCTTGTTCAGAGCCGCCAACAAACTCCATCGCATTCCCTCACGTTTGACTCGAGGTGTGAATCTTGCATGCATCTTACGTACGCAGTTCTAAGATAAACTCTCAGGCTTCCTCTTCTTCCTCACTCGTTATCTCTCTCTCTCACACACACACACACACACAAACTGAGTAGCAGAGAATCAGGAGACAAAAGCATCGACCCGCCCCTTTTGATCAATGATTTCTCTTTCCCAAACTCCTCTTCTTTCTGGTGGGAGGCTTCAGCACCACTGCTCTCTTTTTCCACACACACACACACACACACACACACACACACACACACACACACACTATTAAAGGAAACATTTGCATAAATGCAGGGTGTTTGGCAGAATAGGACTCATCATCTACCTGAATGGTGTTTAATTGCGTGTCACTGAGGCCTGTAATCCCAAACGCTTTGTTGTTACAATCTTGGGGGGGGGGGGGAACAACACAACAACCATGAAGGGCTTTGACTACAACACACTGGTAGCTCTCTTCCCTCTCTCTTGCTCAACTGATTCTCCTCTGTTGCCCACCATTTGCTGCCTGAGCAGTTCATGCAGTAAATTGATACACACTCATTCCTTGGCAGGGTTTTTTTCCTTTTCTTTTTTTTTTTTTCCCTACTCTGAGCGGAGATGCGGAGATGTGGCAGGGTGCTTCTCTGAGCGTCAGAAAAAAGCGCATCAATAATGCACGCACAGCTTGTTATAGCTCAAACTCACTCCGCTTCGATGGCTCACCAACCTTATACCAAGCATCAAAGACCAGAGAGATGCGTCTCTGGGTGTATGTTTTCTTGGTGTGCCTTGTGTGTGTGTGTGTGTGTGTGTTTGTGTGTGCTTGTATGTGCGTGTGTATGTGTATGTGCGTGTTTGTGTGTATGTGCGTGTGTGTGTGTGTGTGTTTGTGTGTTGGGATGCTCAAACATGCCAGCACTGGAGTGGAGGGTGTCTGAGAGGCGGAACGCATTGAGAGACCTTGGCTTCAAAACCTTTCCTAATAGGAAGAGGAGCGGATGTTTATTCTCACTGAGCTCTCTCTGCGGGGTGATTGATTTGGCGAGGGCATAATTTCTTGGACTGAAAAGGAAAATACCTTAAAAATATGAAAAAAAATGTAAAATAAAATTAGACAGATTGGGGCCAGGGACACCGACACTGTGTGAATCAAATGTAAACCTTTGAGTCTTTACTGTCATGTCCTTTGAAAAGAATGCAGATGAGGAAGGAAGGCGGCTCTCAGCACCCAGCACCGTGGATACACTGGCTACAAATGCTCCAAGCGTGAGAGAGGATTCTGCCGGAAAAGATTTTGGAGCAAAGAGGTGTGTCTTATATGTTAGTACCAGCATGTCATAACCACAAAGAAAAGCGTTGATTACATCCAGGTTCTTGCATTTGGTCAATGTTCACGATGCCTTGACCACAATTAATATTTGTTTGACCTCATAACAGGTTTTCAAGAGCTGACTTTACTTTGATTTTTTATTTTTTTCATTTATAATTCACGAAAGTCCGTTGGGAAAAACATGTATGCATGAAATAATTTCTACCACTGTACATTGCACGACTGACCAACACACAAATCCTCCACTGAGGAGTCTTATTGGAAATAGGTGTACAAACAACTTTCTCGATATCATATGATAACAATAAAGCCCACCCGGAGATCTGCTGCATTCCCTCCCAATGTACTGAAATGAGTGGTCTGGATTTATTCTAGCTCACAGTCTCACTGAACAATCCCGGATCTATCTCGGAGAAAGGGTGGGGCGCTGGCACAACTTTTCCACCCGGCCAACTTTCTTCCCTGACCGCGCTTCGGCTCACCTGCAGGAGACGGTGATTTCTACTTTGGTGGCGGGGATGTTGCCGGTGATCGGGTCGAAGTCGTACACCGACGCCATGTCCTCCAGCTTGTCCATAACGTCTCCCTCCATCAGCTCCATCGCCAGAGCTCGGAGTGGCTCGGGTCGGACGCGGGAGCCGCACAGCCTGGCCCCGACGGTGCGCGCCGAGTCTCCGCTGACACCGCACACCAGATCAGAGACCGGACGGCCTCCGGTCCGACCGGGTGAGGCAGCCACTTCACAAATGCCGAGGCTATGGAGGAAGGATGGGTGGGGGACGCACTTGTTCAACAGCCCGTGCAGCGCAAAAATAAAATGTGGGATGACTGTTGCGCCTTGACCGGAGAGCTGGACTGGCTCCGTGCGCTCTGTCCTCAGTCTGTGCGCGCAGCTCAGCGTGTGAAGAGAAAAACCCAGATACAATCAAAGCCACCCATCCTCCTCCCACAGCGACTCCCTCAAGAGCTGGAAAACCTGCAACCCCCCCACCCCCTTCTCTCTCTCTCTCTCTATCTCTCGACCTCATCTGAGGTGTGGTGGACCTGGAGCCCTTCGCAGCGATGGAATCAGCCAATCGTATCAGATGTGAGAGATCACTACCAGGTATATACCCACCGTTAGGGTCTTCTCCATTCTATAAACTATCCATTTAAGTCTGTCCGGGAATGGGTGCTTAGACTGGGTGTGAAATGTACACGGCTTAGTTTCAGTGGGTCACGAGCTTTGCAGCTCTGGACCGACTTTGGGGGGGAAATAAAGAAAAGGCTTCAGCACCACAGCACTGGACAGCTCCCAGATTAAACCGTTCAGATCGGAAATGGTGGGGGGGAAAAAGCTCCCCTATTTATTCATAGTCGCTCAGCAGCAATTTTACATTCTACCCAACATATTCAATCTAAATGGATTTGGAGTTGGTTGTGAATAAATGAAGCCTCACTCACTATTTTTGCCTTCCCCCTTGTTCAGAATCTGGTGGTGTTCTGTGGTGAAAGGGGCGTGCACTTGTCTTTTTTTTTTTTATGCAGTTACAACGCGTTCATGCTGGCTGATTTCAAATCAATGTTGATTACAGGGAGGGAATTATATCCAGCTTTAATGGCCACCATCCATCATTAGCCTGTTGTGTGCAGCAAAGACACATTCTGTAAACCACAGTGGGATGAATATGTTAAACTGGTGCCGCTGCCTGCCAGGTGATGGGTTTGTCATGTTTAGTGCACGCGCATGTCTTTCTTGGGACTGAGAAAAAGTTGGGTTTTTTTGTGAAAAAAATGTTGACATTGTGATGTCATTTTGCCCAATCCTTATCACTTCAAAGGGTCTTTTGAGGGTTTAGACTTGGTTTTTGGGTTAGCTTTAAGGTATCTTTAAGGTATCTTCTCTCTATCTCCTTATGGATAATTATCACACATATATGACATGTGCTTTAATACTTCATACAGTCATTAGTAAACAAAAATGATTTCTGTACACTAGTGGTTGTATTTAGAGATAACGTATCACCCTCATCCCATTAACTTTCAAAACTACAATACTAGCCTTTTCAAAATGAAACAAGACATCAATTTTCCCATGTCACTACACATTTTTATCCATTTCTCTTTATGTCTTTCCCTCTTACTCACTCTTGCATGCACATCACACACACGGGGAGTCGCACAGCAATAAACCATTTTACCTCCTTTCATAAATGGGTGCAGAAGCACACACCTCAGCATAGAGGACATCACATGTGGATTCTGGAAATCAATTTACCCCGGCACAGGATGCTTCAGCCCACACAGCCCTCCAGCTTAGGATCAGGAACACACAAATACACACACACACACACACACACACAATCTTTCTTTCAGACATACACACTGATGAGCACATATGAAAACAAATTATTTTCTCAGATGTCACTGAACAACCCATAAACAGAGATAAAGAGGCACGCACATCTACACACACACACACACACATACCCCCTTCTCTTTTCTAGGATGAATCATGTATTTTAAGGGCTCGCTGTTTAGTGTGGGAGAGCACGTTAGTGCAGATGTTCCAAGGAGTGGGCAGGTTGGAGCAGGGCCAGAAGACAAGGGAAAAAGCAGAGGAAGGAGAGGAAGAAGAGAAGAAGACCCACAACAGCAATTTTGCCTTTAGTACAGAAGTATTAGAAACAGCGTGTTTTATGCATATTCCCTTTAAGAGGGATTGTAGATGCAGTATTGAGTATAACGATACTGTTGGGGCACCAGCATTAAAACTGCTGTTTTGCCATCTGCATACTTTTGGAATTATGTAATATAACATTGTCTACACCGTTTGTGGAATCTTTCCTCGATGTATTCCTGACGTTGTTACTATTATTCGATCTATCCGTGCTAATGGAATATTTCTATTCCGCACTCAAACTCCACGAACACGTCCTTTCCTGTCCGGCAATAGTAAAAGGAGATGTGTGCAAAATTGCCTACAGGCAATATTTCATTGAATATTGTGTAATAAACAAAGAATATCAAAACATTTGGGAGAATTCTTTGATTTCGAAACACTGACAAATTACACACCGCTTTAACAAAACAAGGAAGTGAGCGATCGATAATAAAACCCGACAAAACCTGGGTATCTCCTTTAAATGCTGTTGCCATCCAATTGCGATGGACCCGGGAGGTGGTCAATGCTTTGTACTACTGGTGACATTAATAACACCGTAGGGGATTCAAATGTCCCTTTTCCTCCCTCTCTGTCCTATTCTCTCAGCTTCCTGCAGTTTCCTAAGCACTAATTACTGTGTTTGTGCTTACTTGCGTCAAGCTGTCCAAAAATATCTCCATTGTGGAAGCAATTATGCAAAAACAGACAAATGCCCTGTCAAGCAAATGATGGGGCAATATATGTGATTTTTTTTTTCAGCAATAAGAACATTGCTTTTACTCGTCTCATCAAATTTTGGCTCGTTTAGTCGCACTGGCACATAATCACATTGTGTTTGTAAAGGAAACATTGTATATTTCATTAATTATTCATTCCAGAGGTCTAACCTTAGACCTAATCCCTATTACGGGAAGTGTTGACCACATGCTCATTAATTAGGGAGTCTATTGGTACTTTCAGTTAGCCCATAATGCCAATTTTAAAATGTTGCTATCAGCTCACTATGTATTTGTCGAACCTAATATTATGGTGGCTGGTGGAGGCACTGAAAAGGATTCAAAATAGTACTGTGTTGCAAAATAACAAATTCTGGTGCCTATTTTTCTGTTTGAGGGATGAATGTTTTTTTTTTTTGTATTAAGATAAGATAAGATATTCCTTTTTTGTCCCACAAGGGGGACATTTGCGGTGTTGCAGCAGCACAGAATAAACAGTACAGAAATAGAAAAATACAGAATAAGAATAAAGGTAACCTAAAGCTGAGCAAAAGTGCCAAAAGTATACAGTGCTGAATATGTACAAGGGTGATTGTCATTTGTAATCGATCAAATGTAGATTATATTTGTTCATACTAAATGATTTCCACAACAATATGAATACATCAATAAGCCATCAAAATTAAAACATTATCCAAAAGATCAACATGCGACTTCTTTGAGGTCACTGCTTCGCAATCACAATGAGCTCTTCTGACGTTGAAACACGTCAGAAAAAGCTGAGTTTTAAAACTGTGAAGCTTTGAGGCAAACATTTTAGAATGATTTTTTTCTTCTGGCACATTCAAGACTCGCCCCAGTAGCTTAATCCAGATAGAACACTAAAACCTTGGAATCCAAGAAATCCTTCCAAAAAAGTACCCCATGTGCTGAAAGCCCCCAGTGCAACAATTGTTTATCACCGCAAACCTCCCCATACCACAGAAATCCCAACTAAGAGTGGAGTGCACAAAAAAAGGAACTGAGCAGACTTCCTAAGACAGTGGCGGTTTTATTATTACAGTGACACACATTTGGTGTGAGCTTTAGCTAACACCGCTGAGCTTTGATTTATGATTGAGCTGGTTTAAATGGCCAATGAGGCTTTGTGTTTATCTCTGGGCACCTCACTTGTACCCTGCAGAGAAGCAGGCTTTTTTTTTATTTTTTATAAACCGCAGTTTAAAAGTGCCACATGTTACCCTCCCAGAGAGTAATCCCGCTCTGTGGCCTCAGGGTTTAATCCAAAATCAAGCCCCAGTGGAGGTGACAAACATCAGGGGGAGAGGTCCAAGATCGCTCCAAGATTGACAAAGGAAGAGATGGAGCCACAGGGAGACATGTGCAGTTATCACAGATGACCACGGCAGCCTGGGTGGATCGGTCCAGTGCTCCCTCAGACTGAAGCAGTGGGGGACAAAATTAACCGGAATTGACTTTAGTTTCCAACAAAATAGCAATAACATCTACAGTGGTCCTTTTTGAGTGAAACAAAAAGAGTAAAAAGTTGGGAGTAAAAAAATAAATAAAAAACACTGAGTCTTACACACTAAACGAGTTTAGCGCTTTAAAAATGACCATAAGCGAGGGGTTATAGTTTAAATGCTGAAAATGAGGTGGAAGCGATACTAGTGATAAGTAAAACCTTTCCACCGGGGCTCCCTGGCTGCTTAGTTTCAACATTTTGGGTAATGGCACAATTACACATGACCTTAAATTAAATTATTTTTGCTTCCAAAACCCCTGGGGACTGTGGTTTTAAGCCTTATTAAATGAAACAAAGGGAGTATGGCCAATAAATAACATAAGTCAAAAAAACATCTGATGTACGGTCATTTTTTACTTTAACCATCGCACATTTAGTAGACTAGTTTTTGTGTCGAAAACCCAACAATAGGTGATGTTAGATAAATAATAATTATTCATAACCTGCAGGAAGAGATCAAACTGGCAGCCTGCCAAAAGTTTGTGCTGCCTCCTGCGTATTGCATGCTGGGATGTTATCCTGCCTGCCTGTAACCTTGACTAGGATAACGATGGACAGACGACATTTTATCCAGGCTGTTTTTATTTACGTGGTTAGAATGAAACCTCTTTATTTCACCTGTAAATGGACCCACCTTATAAAACATTACATGCTGGAGCTCTTATCTTAGCTGGAGGGAAGTGAATTACTGGCTCCCTGCAGGTCCAGTATATTATGGACCATAAAAAACACAACATGGTGTTTTTTCAAATTCCGTTTTTTCTATTCTAGCTCCAGCGTGTATACTGCTTCATAATTGGTCATTTGTACACTGTTGACCACCTCTTGATTTGATTAGGCCAGCCTAATTATCTTTCGGTTCCAGCTTCGCATTTGGTTTACAGCCATAAGTAGTTGGTGCTATTGATCTCATCTAGCTCTAGGCAACAAGACCAACGAGCAACTGAAATGCGCTGCTATGGACAGGAGGCATGATATGTAAAAGCTCAAATGTCACCGGAGCGCTATCCCAAAAGCAAAAATGAATGACCAAATACATTTAAAAAAGATGCAAATCTATTATTGCAGGGAAAACAAGGCTGCAAATAACGTTTATTTGTTCCAGGTCAAGTATGCATGAATGCATTAGCTGTACATCCCCGTGGACACCGCCTGCACCCTTTTTTTTTTCTTATTTCTCCTCCCTGTAAAGTGGCAGTTTAGCAGATTTTTCCTTCTCATTTCGTTTGAACGCACAATATAATGGGTTGCTGTTAAATGACAAAAGCTAAGTCATTTTCAGGAAATAGTTCACAGTGAGTTTGTGTGTGTTTTCCTGTTTTTAAACTCTGGGTTATAGGTAATAACTGTTAAGTGTCCTGATTAGGACTCAAGGCGTTGGATAATGTTTGACAGGACAGTCGTGATGTCGGGTCAAAGGTCCAAAAAGTTTGTTTTCCTGTTGGAGCCACCTCAACGCTCCAGACGCCTTTATTTTTGGGACCGAGTATAAATCTGATCCGGGTGAGTGTCTCTGAAAATACTCTCGCTCAATACTTCTGCGGATCCGGCAGAGGACTTTCTAGCACATGTATTTGTGTTAAATTCAAACGCTTACCGGTGCGCGTGTGCCCCTTTGTCATCAGCGTCATGGTGGAACTGGCTTTCTACCCAGCGGTGGCGCTGATTTATTTTTTTGGAGTCATGAAAGCAACACAGGACGACCGGGTGGAGCTGGATGACCGGGCCTCGATGAATGTGTTCTGTCTGTTTGTGCTGGCACAGCCGCTGTGCCTGGTTCTGGGAGCATACACCGGCATGGCAACGTACCTCATCACAGCTCTCGTCTCCTACAACTTCCTGCCTTGGAGAAAGACAAAACAGCCTGCAAAGGGAAAAGAATCAAAGAAGACAAAGTGAGAACAAGGAACGAGCACTGTGCATCGATTCAATTATAAAAGGCTTCAAACACGTTCCAATGTGGATTTTTAAATGTAAAAACGTTTCCGTAAATCATCAGCAATTGTATACATCTGTGAAAGTACTTTGTTGGGGAACAATTTGTACTCTGTAGTGACACATTTTTAGGAATTTCCTAATTTCTTTTTTCACCAAAAATTAATAGATCTATATATAAACATTTCATCCAATTAGCCATCCTGGCTTAATTGACAAGCAGAGCATTGCCAAATACAGACTTATTTTTAATTGTTTTTACAATCCATGGTGGCCACTTATCTAGAATAACCAGAACAAGAGTGAGCTTCGACAACACTTTCTTCTCATTATTGATATTATGTGAATAACCGCATGTGCCCACCCTTGCATTTCAAGAGAGTCTAAACATCATTAAAAATGTGGCTAGCTCGCAGGACACAAATGCGAGCCATCTTTGAACGAATGAAATATTAAACAGGTTTATAAACATTTATGAAGGCTGCCTGCACATGTGCTCCCACATGCAGAGAGAATTTCGCAATTATCCACCCGTGTGCATGGAGGGCCGCGTGTCCGTCTGATGTGGCTAAGCTTGGCGGCGTGGCGTGTGTGTGATGCGCAAAAAGCGGATTCAAAGAGAGAGCCTACAAGGGGATTAGAACGCGCCGTTGGTTGATAGTGCGTGGCTTTGTTCAGTTGTCTTGCTGAGGCTCATTGTGTACATCTGAGAGAGAGAGAGAGAGAGAGAGAGAGAGAGAGAGAGAGAGAGAGAGGGATTTTTTTTCTTTTTCTGAAGTTGTTTACTACTTTCCTCAGCATTAAAATCCTCTTTGAGCTCATGTTTTATGAAGCCCCCCTTTCTTTTTTTTGTCCAGCCTCTGAATGTGTGTCTCTCTCTCTCTCTCTCTCACAGTCTCTCCACTCCCTTATTCCGCCTCCTTTAAGTGTGAATTGATGGAGGCGATAACCTGTAGTGTTATAAAGATCGTATTAACACTCTTAGAAGCTTATATTCCTTCCAGGTTACACCTCTCCGTGAGAAAACGCTTCAGCTCGGCTGCATTATGTCACATGAGTTCGCCGGCTTTATTTCTCATCTACTATCTAAAAGAGTATTGAATGGGTCCCCATTCTCATTTATGGGCTGACCTTTGTTCCCTGGGCCATTCACGTGCAGCATTTTTTTTTTTCTGTGACTGTTTGATGCCGTGCAGACCAGCGTACAAGTGCATTAGCTTTTTCCTCGAAACTTCTGCCATCTGGAAACCATAGTCAAGAGAGAGAGGTGGTTAGCGGTTGCCTCACGCCGAGTGTGTCCAATTACACAAACACATGCATTCATAATTTGCACAATTGTGATTCGCTTTAAATATACAGTATGTTGATTAAATTCACATTGTATCAATACTTAACAAACCCGTAACTTGAACCAAACCTTCTTTCACTATTTCACCCTCATTTTCTAGATCTAAAGTTATCTATGGCTCAAATGAACTGCCATGCTTCCATAATTTAGGGCAGATAGCTCATTTTCTTCTTTTAGCTTCTTTCTTTCATTAGATATATATTTTTATATATATACACATATATAAATTACCATACGATTCATTTATTCAACCATTTAGTTGTTTTTCTCCCCCGTCAACTATACACTCTGTCCCAGAGTAGAAATTCAGCAGTGCAAATTCCAGGGGGGGGGGGGGGGCTCCACGCATCACTTTTAGAAGAACCCCAACCCATAATGATAATCTTGCGAAGAGCTCCATCTCTCCTGTCAAGTTCCTATGAGAGTAGAAATTGCAATCCCTAAGTCAATACAATCGATACCAGTATGATATATCTTTTATACGTTTTTTTTATTATTATTATTTATTTACAGACTTGAGTGTCCAGCCCACGTGTTGACAATTACTGAATAGCCAAGTTGAAGTCTGTTTTTAAATACAAACATAATGTTAACCGCCTCTGGGAGGTCAGACTGCAAACATCGGCATTCTCCCAATGACACTGCTATTACGCAAGCTTCTGCTAATAAGCGTGAAAGACAAAGTAGAGCTGGGGCATTTGGGAGGGTCAATTACTGATCAGAAACCCGCACTTTTGACCCGGGTAGGGCCACGAGATGAACATTAATTTTGATTACTCACCATCGAGAATAATTAAAATGGGACACTTGATATTCCCACAGAGTATTTGGCTGACGTTCAAATAGATTTTTATCGTCGAGGGTTGATAGATGGAATTGCACAGACACGGGTGGATCTGCAAGAAAGGACATACCTACGTAAGTGCTGTACGGTCATGAAACCGATGAAGACATTTAAAACAATTTTATATGCGGTGCAGCAAATGGAACGCACACCGCTGGGACGTGACGGGGTTGGTTATGGATGGTTATTTGTTGGTGACTGGCACCCTCAGACGTTTTTTGCCTCCTTGGAGGCATTAATGGCCAACATACATCACCGTGCGTGCGTCTGCCGTCGCGGCTGGGACAAGCGCGGGCCCGACACAAGTTAACGACCAGAGTTTGCGAAGGAAATTAAGATGTATGACTTTTGAGTCTGCGTCCTCATCCCTGATGTAGACAGAAATGCATCTGCGGGGAAAAAAACATCCCACCCTATATGTCTACATCCCATCCTTCATTACCTGTTTGGCTGTGTCCCCTGAATGATCAATACAGGCCTCGTCGTTCTGCAAGGTGCTGCTTTTGTCTTCATGTCAGACAGAGGAAATCGAGAGCTCCGCGCCGCAATCTGCAGACAGCTTGGTAAACAATCCCAAACCCATCCATCATGGTTAAAAACAATCAAACCTCATCATCAAGTGTCATTTAGTCAAACAACTTGCTTAGATTTTTCTTTGCAATCTTCAGCTTCACTTGCTGATAATTGTTCTTGATTGATTAAGATGTAAATTAGCTTCTGTTGATGGATCAAATGTCAGGAAATAGTTTAAAAAAATGACATCACTGTTACTAATGGCTAGTGTGGTGTGCCCTATTTATTCCCAGAAAAACAGCTAAATGTTTTGCTGGAAAATGTCTCAAGCTAAAGATATAAAATAAAAAAAAATCAATATACAATCACATCTAATATGGATGCAGGGTTATTGCATTACTATATCCACCACACCACAAGGCAATAGGAGAGTCGTTTTCAACTTGCAGTATTTATTTTCTGGAAGGAGCGTCGCATCCTTCATTAAATATCTATATACACCATTTACAGTTTGAACATATCTTACACGGTTGCATGCACATTGTCGTGTCTACATTAAGAAAAGATATTCACACATTTACACTCTTGAGAGGGAGTAGTCTGTGCAATAAAAGGCACACATGACCTTTGACCCTGCGTTTATGTTCCATTTGTATATATCTCAGAGAAAGTGTCACATTTCGTCACCTCGTGTGAGCTCGATGTGACAACACGCATCTAATCAGCCACGGTAAAAAAAAGGGAGCAGTCGCCGGACTTGGAACAGAATTCCGCAATCTGCAGGACAATCTAAAATCCTCTGAATTACAAATTCAGGATGGTAAGGGAACGTTGTCCTACACGCGCACATTCTGCTTCTTTAAGGCCTGTTGGCTGAGGCACGAGGCTGAAGCTGAGAGGGCGACTACAAAAGCTTGTATTTACTGGTGGTCATAAGATGGTTCGGGTTGGGGCACGTGCTGGTTGGGGAGTGGTACAGCTGGTAAACACACAATCAGTTTGACTGGCTGCCTGATTTTTCTGTGCTTCCTTAGGGGTGAGCAGACACACTGATTGAAGCCACGGCACGCTGAGTTTTTTTTGTTTTTTTTTTATCTCTGAGAACTAATGAAGTCATTTTTTTTTTACCGATCAGTTCACCTTCGCACCACTTCACTAGTGATGTCCAATCGTACCTTGAAAAGTACACTTTAATTTTGAGATTTAGTATAGGCAGTCATTAACTGAAGTACACGGTTATTTTTCACTAAAAACGAAATACCTGTACTTCAGCTTCCACTGTGTGAGCTTAAGAGCTACTCTATCAAAGTATCATTATAATCAAGACGGCGATTGTGATGTTTTTCTGTATTGTAGGAGCCCATTATTATTTTTTTTTGTTCTGTCGGATTTTTTAATTTTTTTTAACATGTTTAATTTCAAGGTGAATCTTTCCCTGTTCTCGCTGTAAACAAAACTGAAATAACGGAAGAAATTTAAATCTTGTCACAGCTATATTGACCAAGAGTGGCGAGAGTTAAGGAATCCACTGTTTATGCAATCAAAGTAGCTTTTAAAGGTGCAAGCATAGTGGTTTTTAACAACTTTGTTTAAATGGCTTATCAGAATAAACTTGATAAACTGGAAACAAAAAAAAACAACCCAAAAAAAAAACAATCCCGCACACGTTGCATAAAAAAATTGCCAGCAGCTGGTGTACTCATTTGGGATCGGAGCGGGGTATTGATCAAACAATATTCAACCACATGCTCCGTCCCTTTCTGAAAGGATATTTAATCAGGTACGAGTTTTCCCCAGTCGACTGATGCAGGAGAAATAGATGCAGGTTAGATTTTTGACATTCCGTGTCTCCGATGGAATCGTTCATTGGTTTTTCATTGCCTGTTCGTGGCCAGTAATAAAATGCCTGAACGCCAGCATCTGGACTCTCCCGAGGATCCACAGCGGTTTGCGTGCTGCTCAGTCAAACTGAAATGTCACATTCCCCACCAACAATTCCTAGAAAAAATAGGGGGCGTCTTTACAGCTTTACAGATATCTTACTTCTTGTATGAGCACAAACATCAATATCACAGTTTTCTAAATCTACCGTAGATTAAAAAAAGGGGTGTGTTCTTTTCGCTCCAACGTCAGTGGTCCAAGCCATGTTTGGGACTCGTAATTTCAGTCTTTGTAAACTAAGTCTGAACTAGGCTCATTACATCTGGACAGAAAAAAAAAAAGCTTGTAGAACATTCACAGCAATGTTCATTATCCAAAGCGCATGTAAATCCTAGCATATTTACATTAAATTAAGTCATGAGGTGGTTCTGACATAAACTGAAATCTGGAAATCTGAAAACAAACAAACAAACTGGGCTTCTGTTTGGCTTAAAGATGCGACCAGCAGGGCATCCTTCGAGAAACACTCGTTTTTTTTGTTACACATTTAAAGCATTATCCGTCGACTGTCATTGCCTGCGAATACCAACAAATGGAAAGAAAGAAAGAACAATGCTACGATGGACAGGGGAGGAATTTCCCACTGAACTGCTACGATTTGAGATGCCCCAATCAAACAGTGAGAGCCTCCAACACCATGCAACCTAAAGCCAATGCATGGGGCACGCGAGAGACCGCCTAAAGCGTCAGTGCTACAGGGCTTTGCTCTAGCAATGAACAGGAGTCCGGATGAGTAACATTTAAAAAATTAAGGCTGTCTCAGCTTTGTTATCTTGTGAAGCCCAACACCAAGCTGGTGTCCAGGGTCAGTTTGGCTCATTGGCGTGGATAAATACATAGTACACAGTGAAGGGACCAGTCGAGTCCA
Organism: Colistium nudipinnis; assembly: GCA_016785305.1. NCBI lineage: Eukaryota > Metazoa > Chordata > Actinopteri > Pleuronectiformes > Rhombosoleidae > Colistium > Colistium nudipinnis. The sequence continues at coordinate 91,960 of JAFBJU010001794.1, forward strand.
ACTTAAGGTTTAAGTATACAACCAATTCAGTTATGCAGGATAATTACCCTACAGACCACATCCACTCACTCCAGGCAGAACGCTATACGAATAACACCATGTACACATATTACAAAATAAAGTAATTATGGTCAGAAATCAGTGCACAACTCTCAGAGCTGCAAGACGTTCAGCTTTGGCCAAATTGGGAAGATAGCCATTCAAGATAAAAGATAAAAGCACAGTCCATGCATGTGATGAATAAAGGGAATCAAATGCGAAAGCAAGACATTGGAATGACTATTTCACAAAAAGGAGTGACACGCTGATAGTACCATGTAAAAAGTAAAAATAGGTCTCAAACAAGGCGTTTGGTCAATGAAGGGGGCTACCTAAAATGACAAAAATGATCCTTCAACCTTTCCCTGAGATTCTAAGTGTAGCAACATATTTAAACTCACGAGGCTTCAACAAATCACCACCCATCCACACATTGGCATTTACAACCCCCCGCCCCCTGAAAAAAAAAAGACCACATCATTGCTTACAGAGAGCAGCTTAAAACTCACACTGGATGCATCATACATCAGCAGTGCATACGCGCCTGCTGTTTCATGATCCAAGTTTCATTTAAACAAAATCAATACATTTCTGAGGGCCTACGAGCATTACGGCACCAAATCACCAAAGGACTCATTTTTCTACAGAGGAAGTGAGGTCGCGGGGCTATGGCGAAACCGAAATCTAACTGGCGATTGTGTCAAGTTATATCTTCAAGTTTGTGTTGAGAAACATTAAGGACAAGAGGCTTTGAAATGCTGCTTCTCCTTTTTTGGAGCGAAATAGAAGAAGTTCAAGCGTGGAAAGTACGGTAATGCTTGTAATCCATGTGTAGATGCGTCAATCAACAAAAAAGACGGGGCTTTTAGATATCGCTAATTAATGCTGCCTACGACTATATGTATCTATGTTTGTACGGTGTGCATATATGTGTGTGTCAGTGGAGGAGTGCAATATTGAATGTGTTTCATTAAAAAAACACTCACAGTCAACACTGTGAGGGGTGCCAACACCTATCAGGTAAGACGGATAACCGAAACACCCGCTGACATCCTTGTGTTCGTGTGTCACAGTTTGTGCATCGGTACGTGTCGCCCACACACATAATCTGCCACATGAACAGACTCACCCGGGGAGGTTGCTTTCCCCGTCTTTAAAGGTAGCAGCAAATAGTGGGAGGAAGAGAACTGGGATTTTCACAAGAACTCCCTCTCAGTTCTGACCTACTTTTCTCCCCCACCAAAGTAATCCTGCGCGGAGAGCAGCTGGTAAAGCTGCAAGACTTTCTAATTAAATTAGAAAAAGAGAAGTTCAGTGGCTGGGGAAAGAAATGAACTCTTCGGTGAGGCTGGTCAGGCTGCCCACTGCCCCCGACCTTGAAGATCAGAGAGAGCAAAGCTGAGAGCGGGCGGGGGGGAAAAGATTCGACATAAATGGAGGGTGGTCGGGATAATGCCCTGGCACTAGCCCGCCATGCAGAAGCTAAATCGCAAATGTTGGAGGGCCCTACTATTTGTGCTAGCAACCTCGGACAGCAGACGTGTGAATCCGGTGGGATTCTTGCGGGGGGCCCTGGGCTCCCTTTGGCTGGGACACTCGACGTGTGCCGCGGTGTTTTGCGAGGTCAGCAGCTGGACAGTCCGATAGGCGGAGGGGCCCGCAAGGGGCCACATCCGCACCGGGACGAAGAGTCAGGCTTTGTGTAAGCCTGTCGGAAAAATGTCCAGCCCCAGGTGTGGATTCAGCACGGAGGCCCTTAAAAATGTTCCCCTCCCACATCACGCCAAAGTCCAAAGGACAACTGAGGTAGGGCAAAATAAATAATTAACATTTAACATTGTTTTGACTCGTTGAATGAAAGTTAACGTTTCAGTGATGTATTCTGTGACGAGACGGTGTTATCCAGTGATGTCCGAACCAAGATCAGCGACAGTCTACGGATCCTCCACTGTGAGGAGCTCATGGCGGGACCGTCCAGCGCGTTCGGGATCACAAACAACTACGACAGTAACGAACACAAACAGTTCCACGCCTTAAGTGGCGTCCCCGCGAAACTTCAAAATTCGGACCACGTCCCCACCTTCAGCCAGTACGAACGCACACGTGTTCATTTCCCAAACCTCGCCGAAAGATCGGAGGGACCCTTTTTCCTTTTCCTTTTCATACCAGACATTGGTATTTTTCCACTGGAGTCAGGAGAAATGTTGTCCCGTCGGCAGTGTCCGCGGAGAGGAAGGTGCGGTTTATCTTGTCAAGTGGCATCACATCTGAATGGCACTTTCAAATGGGCAGTAAAAAAAAAAAAATGAAATCAAAAACGCGAAAGGCAAATAGTCCTTTGCCTTCCGAAAAAAATGTTCCACCTCGGCTCGTCAATTTTTGCACCATGACAAAATAAAAAAAAAAACACCTCGATTGCCTCGGAAAGTGTGGTTCCATGCGTCCCGCTAACTTGTAGCGAGCAGGGTCACAGATCAATGGCTGGCAAAGGAAACTTCAAGTCATCCCAGATGTCACCTCTTCCTCCACACCTTTGACAGCCAGATCTTCACAGTCTTGTCGCTAGTGAGAGAGAAGAAGAAGAAAGGGGGGTAGGAGGGGGGGAAGCAAAGGAAAGCCAGGAGGAACACCACAAAGACAGAAAAATAACAGAACATCAATCAGGCAGCCTTTTCCTTTTCAAAACAAAACCATTGTGCATCAGACACAACGCAAGGAGATTGACTTCAATCCACACTTCACTCACACACATGCCACATGCCCACACACAATTCAATAAAGAAACCCCGTTTGCCACGGTGGGGGGGAGGGGGGGAAACAACACTCCTCTCCGACCTCTTAGAAAAGTGCAGAACAAAGTTGGATTCGGAATTAAAGTAAATCTAATCAGCGTGCCCACATCTCCGCTCCCAGCTGAGGGGGGCAATTACATTTTCTTGCACCTTGCCTTTCTTGCACATTCCCACAGTGCTGGTCATAATGCCTTGGACTAATAGGCTTCACACTGGAAAGCATTAGATTTTTTACTAGCACTACTGGAAAAGTCTGCACAGTGGTAGGAGTTAAAAGAGGCTAAATGTCAAATGATTCTATGGACAAGTATGAAGAGGTAAAGATCTTCTCCTCCAACTCTCAGCAAGAAGTCAATTAAACATATTACCCAAAACACCAAAATAGGACCGCATTCTATTATCTCAAGCGGAGCAATGAGCTCATAAGACAAATTAGATCTGCACACTTGAGAAAAAAGAAAAAAAAAGTTATTCTGAGCAAAGCTATGAGTCATTCATTGAGTCAATGAGAAATTGTTTCTCCAAGCCGAGGCAGGAGTCTCAAAATAAACAAGTTGCCAGGACAAATTAAATATTCCCAAAAAATAAAGCATAGAAAATAGAAAGAGAAATAATGAGGGGAGAATGAAAGAAAAATAATGTGGACGAGAAAAGGGAAATTTGGGCCAACAGAAATGTGAAAGGTGAGAAAATAAAGAATTGCCGCGGTTGGGGCAAAGAAAAAAGGGTGGAAATGAGTTTATGTGAGTACCAGAGGAGGGGAGGGAGCACAGGCAATCACGGGAGGCTCGTAGCCCGGCCCTTGATGGCCAGCACCCGGCGAGGAAGACACGGAGTCAAACCGGGCACATAGCTCCACAGCTTCACCCTGCAGTCACTGGGGTCGACAAGAGGTGGGGGGGGGAGGAGAGGGTGAAGAAGAGGAGGAGAGGATGAAGGCACAGGAAAAGGTGATAGAAGAACAGGAAGACATCAAGTGGCGTAGGCAGTGGGGGGAAGAGAAAGAGAGGGAAGAGAAGGGCACAGAAAGTTAATTGCCTTCAATGGAAGCCCACTTGTTATTGAGAAGATAGAAAGATAAAAGCGGGCGGAGTGCGCTTTTCCCCAGTCAGACATACACAAACATACACACAAGCATTATCTCAGGGTGATGAGGCGTCCGTGAACTCAGCTAAAAAAAACAACAACACACAAAATGGGACTGGCTTTAGCTTGACCGTCTCTGAGCAACACGAGGCTGACACACATCTGCAGGGTAATGGAGGAGAGGCTGGGGGCATGAAGCATAATAATAGTATTAATATTATAATAATATTTGGTGGAGATGGTATAGTGGTTTGCCTCGAATGCTTAAATGTGCAGGTCCATTGTTGTTTAAATAAATAAGGACCAGCAAACAAATGAATGTCCAGAAAAAAAAAAAAAAAAAAAAAAAGCTCGAGGCAGTATCCGCACACCGGACGCATCCACACGTTTGTTCGTTTTGGCAGTATCCGCACACCGGACG
>JAFBJU010001794.1:96570-247599 GCA_016785305.1 Colistium nudipinnis
GAATGTCCAGAAAAAAAAAAAAAAAAAAAAAAAGCTCGAGGCAGTATCCGCACACCGGACGCATCCACACGTTTGTTCGTTTTAACCATGGTGGTGCGCTCCGGCTTTTTCCTACCTGGACGCAGTGAAGATCTGCCTGGAGTTGGTGCATATGGCGTTGATGGGGCTTTCGTGACCCCTGACCTCTCCTATGGGGGTGAAGTTCTCTACATTCCACACCTTCAGCATGCCACCCCGACAGCCGCTCAGCAGCATGGGCCGGCCCGGGACGTAGGCCAGGGCGCACACCCAGTCCTTGTGGGCATTAGGGATTTGCTGTAGGAGGCAGACAGAGAAAAATAATAGAGATCAAGTTCTTCCATAAATAACAATCGGGTGGCGTCGGTGAGTTGTGCACACAAGTTATTTATAATATAGCGGTACAAAAACATACATTTTGTTTTTCTTGATTTTCTTTCTACAGAAAAGCAGCTTATTTTCTTTAGGACAAAATATACATTGCAATACAGGTATTATTTGAGACGGATTGTCAATTGAATGTTGACTAAGGTATTTACGCGTATATTTTCCAAAATGTCATAAATCCAAGGAGGCAAATAAACAAAAGCTGCGAATGGGGGAAGGGTCCTCATTTCAAATCGGAGCGTAACCCAGGGTGATGGTGATTTTAAGATTCATTTGATCTTTAATTTCCCCTTGCTGTGATATATGAGCATTTCCATACAAATTAATTTGATGTACAAGCTAAAATAGTAATCGAATTCTGCAGAGGACTTGCCCTTGGACCCCTTCAACTTGAAAAAAAAAGAAGCTTCATTTTCTGCTATTTATGCAGTGGCTTTAATTGTACTTGCGACTCAGCTGTCGTTCACTTAGGAACCACACTTTTGCTGTGAGGAACAAACTGTAACACACTGACAAAGAGCTTGTCTAGACATGAACATTTAAAAAAAAGGATATGGAAGTTCTGCACTGACTGAAAGAAGACGAAGAACGTGCTGAACATGCTATAACTATTAAAATACATTTGAAAAAAAAATGGTTCCCATTATTGTTTTGATCAGGTGTGCTATCTTTCCCTACATGCTTTTCATCATCGTAGCGGACAAAACTACGGGTCACCTGCTCCCCTTTCCGGGTTAATGCTAAGATGGAATAAATTCAAAAATCGGTTTACTCATTATTTTTGCTATGTTTTGTTTCCAAACGGCCGAGCCAATGGGAATTCAAATGTTGTGAGTGACATTACCCACAATCTCATGCTTTGCATTAACCACATGGGTGGATTTCAAAACAGCATGACTCATTAATTGAATTTGAGATGACTCATTGTCCTGCTGGCACACACACAAAGTGAACTGTTGGCACAAGCGGTTACACATGGAAAAAAAATTCAGGTAGAATGACTTCACAGATTCATTTGGCCGGAATCAAAATCTTCCTTTTCAATCTTTTTTTTTTTTTTTTTAAAGGTATTTTGCTTTTATGGACATGCAGCATGTCATTATAATAATACATAAAATATCCTAATGTCAAGAAGCCTTTCTTACACGGTACACCTGTGACACTATTTACACACTTTTTTGTCACACACCTCGCACACAGAGAAACACACGAAACATGCCGACAGTTGCGTAAGCAGGGAGGCGAAACAAATAAAAACGCACATAAACTTGAAGACGTTTTTTTCGCGAGGTATATTGAGATATTTATCAAGCACGTGGGAATCGCTAAACTTCCAAAGTTGACTCATTATAAACAAATTGCTGCACGTACCCCCCCCCCCTAAAGAATCTCACTACGGTGTGTGCATTTAACAGAGGGGTCCGAGCAGAACAGCTTGCACCAGCAATCCTGGAGAATGCAGCATTCCAGTCTCCTGTAATATATTCTATTACACCCCGAGCCACAATTTGATCCTATTACATAATTAGACAGAGACTACTGATTTAGAGAGGCTGTAAAATGGATCGTGTTGCTGCTTCACAAAGGAGATTAGGGTCATTTGCCACAGACCACAACGCTGCCTTTGTTGATTTAATTCAGCCTTCGAGAAAAAAAAAAAGAATAATTATGTGTTGTGCTGTGTTTTTCACGTGTTTGGGGAAAAAACTAAAAAACAAAGGCTAAAACCCGAACTCCTGCAAAACAACCGGAGAGAAAGTGCAGCCTAATATGCATATTACTGTGAATGCAGATAAGTAAGCCCCCCTCCGCCCACAAGGTGCACCGTTATGCATTATTAACACATGCAGTCAGCACTCGCAGACAAAGACACACACGCGCGCGCGCGCTCACACACACGCGCACGCACGCAGAAAGACTGACTTTACTCTGCGGAACCTGTGGCTATGATGCACGTGGGTTGGGAAGCTCCGATGTTGACACAGTGCTTCCCTGCCACATTACACACAACGACAATCTGCGCACGGAGCAAACACTCGGTGTAAAGGGAAGACACCAGCGGCAGGAAGCTCTACGGTCTACTACTGGCAGTGCGGCTTTTTTTTTTTTTTTTTTACTGTCACAGCCCGAGCTATTGCTGGAGATCAGGCGAAATACAGCACCCACCCGTATGGACTCGGCTGCACTACTTCAACGAACCTTTATCGGACATGTCCGAAAATTGGGCAAGCGCTAGGAGAACTGAAGAAGCCTCTTGGAGGAGAGGTTAAACAAACATTGGAAATGAATCCGGTGGCCTCCTCTCGACCCCTCCTACTTCCTGATAAGGGGACTGGAGTTTCACTCACTCAGTGAATATATTTGATATTTGAGAAATGGACAAATCCGCACGCGTTTGACATTTCTGTCATGATGCGTGAGGTAAAAGAAATATCAGCATCAATGTAAACAAAGCTACGCATTTTGCATCGACACCGACAGGACGCACCTCACTGCAATCACTGCGTCTACCAGCCCCCGCCTGGTTCTTTGTACCGAGCTGGCGTTCCATCCGCCCTGCACACACTATATGCAAAGACGAGCTTTGCTCCACGGAAAAGGGTCAAGAGATCCTGAACGGGGGCGTTTTTTTAAACTATATATGAGCTCCACGTTCACCATGAATTCAAAAATCATTCCGCTGCCAGCGCTGCCAACCCTGCTGAACCCTGCAGACTGCATAAGAAGGAAAAAAAAAAAAAAAAAAAGACACGCTTCGTAGTTTTGTAGCACTCGTGCGCGTGTCCTCTTTCGGGTCGTTAGTAAAAAAAGCTGTTCATTAGACAATGGACACGAATCTGAAAATGAACGCCACGCATACTTTCATACCTGAGCCAGCTCCTGCTGCTCCAGATCCCACTTCTTGATGCCGTTATCCCGCGAGCCGCTGAACAGCATGTCTCCCTGTACAGCCAGGCACTCGATGCCGTCGTAATGCGGCGGCTCGAAGTTGTGAGCTGGTCCTACGTTACCCATGGTCCCCTCTGCCACGTCAAACACCTGAGAAAGGAACAGGAAAAAAGCCACTGAAGAACCGGTCTGCGCCTATGACCGTTATATAGTGGGTGACAGGCGTCGAGTTCGTTTGGTACCTTGACATAATGGTCTTTGGAGCCAGTGATGACTTGGTCTTTTCCCAGCAGAGACTGCCCCACCGTCAGACACATGACAGAGCCAATGTGGCCTGTCAGCTTTCCCATTGCTTGCATCCTACACACAAAACACACACACACACACACACACAGACACACACACACATAAAGAAGGAAAAGCAAGGGTCTGTGAAATTCATTGCTAATGAGAATATCCAGGTGCCTGAGTCTCTGGCTGAAAATCTCTTTCCGTCTCGCATGTGAAGCAAAACAGCCGTGGGCAGAGATGAAACTGAGGAAATAGTTCCTAGATTCATTTTTCATTTCTGCGTGTGTGTGTGTGTGTGTGTGTGTTTGTGTGGGTGTGTGTGTCTGTGGTTGTTATATGTATCGTAGAATGGGCCTGAGCCCCTCAGCGTAAACTGTCTGCTCCAATCTTTTAATCATTTCCCTGTTCAAGCAAAGCCAGAGTTATCGCCGCATGGTCGTACGCATCGGCCAACCAGTGGAGTTGCAGAAAATACGATCTCCCGCGATTTGGTTGCGTTGCGGCAGAGAAAGGGGTCTCAGCGGAACTCTATGACGTCACAGTTGACCGTCCGGACGATCCACCTCCAAAATAACGAATAAAAAAAAACGAAACCTAAGAATAAACCATCGATGGCAGAGTCCACTACAACCTACTGTACAGTGACAACGGCGACAAATGGCGAACCTCCCAGGCATGTCATATACATCGGTGCCCCAAAAGATGACGTGTACCTGTTGAGGTCCCACATGCGAACGGTGTTTCCAGCCGCAGCGTACAGCACAGACCCCGACGGGTTGAGGGATATCTGGTTGATCTGGCACTCGCCCTGTGCAAAGGTTATCGTGCGGGTTGTGGTGCCGGCACAGGCGTCGCCTGACACCACCTGCCCCGAGGAACTGCGGGGGGCAAAGACAAGCCAAACGGTGTCAGAGAGAAACAAAGAAACAAAAAAACAAGCAGGAGTGATCGACACAAATAGGAGAAATAAAGACAGGAAGAGAAAAGTGTCAGGAGCAGCATTTGACAATTGTCATTTTCTTTCCAGGTGCCTATTTCATTGAGCATATGGCTTTCCAGCATCTTGAAACGCATCGGCGAGAAGAGAAAGCCCATCCCAAAATATCTATGCAACATCTGCAAAAAATGCAACCGTCCAGTCCGACCGCTTCAGACCTCGGGCTCTTGGCGGCGAGCGACACTCACGTGAGCGTACGGACGCACTTGGCGGAGTCCCGGATGTCCCACACTTTGATGTAGGAGGTGGAGACGGAGAAGAGCAGACAGGAGGACGGACAGTACTTGACAGACACCACGTTGTTGGGGTGACCCTTGAGGGTGGCGATCTCCTGACCCGTCACCAGGTTCCACATCTTGCAGGTGCGATCTGGAGGAGGAGGGAAGAGAGAAGCTCCAATGGGCCTAATCGCCACACCACAATTTGTCGCTCTGGCAATATTGTTTTTTTTTTTTGGGGGGGGGTCAGTTTTCCTCGCCAGTCCTTAATTGGCTTCAAATAAAGGATATTATGAATATAGATATGATTACATACCGTTTAAAAGCACATAGGTAATACATAACATAGAATAGAAATGCAAGGACAGCCTGAAGCCGTGACTGTCTCTTTGACTGTATGCAGCCATTTCAGGATTATGTGAATTGGTGAGTATTATAAATGACAACATTGTGTACCTTTGGATCCAGTGAACAGCAGCTCATCTGTGGCGTCAACACACAGGACCGGCTTTGAGTGACCCTCGGCCACAGAGAGACACTGCAGGGGTGCTGTCCGACCCCCCTTCACACCACCGATGGGATTGATCACACCCCTACGGGCCACACACACACACACACGCGCACGCACGCACACACACGCACACAGTCACACTCTTGTCAGTAACAAAATAAATACAAAATCAGTGCGTACTATTCCGTTCCACATCTCTACATATGTGCCCTTTGTGTTGGGGGGGCTAATTGGTGTATGCACACAACTACAACTGTACACAACATGCACACAGAAACACAAACGGTTAGAAATATTGCTATGAGATAATACAAACCCATACAAACCTCCCTGGATACATACAGATGATGTACTTCCATACACACACACACACACACACACACAAACACACGCCATCCTGTTGGTTTAAACCAAGCCGCTCCATCTTTCCCCACCTCCCCCATCGCTTCTTTCATTTTGTTGTTGAACAACCCAATTAACACACTACTTTGGTAGGAGCTGCTTTCCTACTCATCTTATCTCACTTTGCCCCCCCCCCCCCCACCACACACACACAGCTTCTCCTATAGTATGTGCACTCAATCTCTCTTGCCTGAATATTTCCAATCTATGTACCCCTGACAGGCCGCAGTCCCAGAGAGCCCAGAGCAGTCAGCAGAGAGAGACAGAGCTGGGAAAGGGTGAGAAGAAGATGGGGGGGGTGGGAAAATTGGTCCCTGGTGGGCTTCCTAATAACACATGTGGTGGGTAGAGCGTGTGTGTGTGTGTGAGTGAAAGAGAGCGAGGTAGTGCCAGAGGATAAGAAGAGGCAGAAAGAGAATCTGTGATCACACACAAAAAAAAAAAAAAAAACCTGGGACTCAGAGTTTGTGCACAGAGTGAGCAAAATCCAGAAGGGTGTGCTCGAAACTTGTCAAAGACGGCAACAAGCTCCGCTTCTGTGTCTGTACATACACTGATGCCCCAGCGTGACAACACACGTACGAGCACGCACACAAAAAAAAAAAAAAAAAAAAAAAAAAAAAAGAAGCTCAAAACAAATGTTTACGACAGCCAGTGCCAGGTGGAGCATCTCCAAAAGCAACCCGCAACTCAAAAATAACACACCATCACCGACACATGCAGAATCCACTCACGATCAGTCGGGCGGGAGCCGACTCACAGCTCAGCACCTCAACTGCCAACCGCCCTTATGGGACCCGGGGGGCCGGGGGGGTGGGGGGGCGGAGGTGGGGAGACCCTAACAATTTGACGACATGGTCAGATTATCACCTCCCGCAGAGCCAAGGGGGCACGCACGGGGAGTGAGCCAAGCATCCCAAATAATCTGCCCCCCACTATGGGTGGGTCCGATTCCACTTTTTAAAAGGCTGATGATTGAAAACACCGCACATCATAATGACGGGATTGCTCATATGATTTTTACTTCGCGGGGGGAAAAAAAAAAGGGGGGGGTGAATTGAGACCAAACCACAAGAGAAGAAGAATTTGGAGGTGCCGTTTCACCCGAATGAACCCGATTACCCTTCAGGCTGTTCACCCGATTGTGCTGTCTGAGAAAGCTTTCCAGCTCTTTCCTCACCAGCTACGAGGAAAAATCAGTAAATTGAATTGCCCGATTTGAATTGAATGTAAATAATATGATTATTCATTTCACCTTCATATATTAACAGGACCTAGTTACATCTATTACAGCGGTCTAACACTACAGTCTATCTTAAACGGTCAGGAAGCCTTTTTTTTTTTTTAGCTCTAGATCTTTTATACAGTGGTTTCTTTTCTTTTTTTACTCCATAGGGAAACATGTTGCATCCACTGTATGTGTTTCACAATGCTACACTCTGTCTGTTACGGCGGTGCTCTGCTTCCCATGGCAGAAGCGACTCCCTTTCCAACTGTGAGTGCACAAGATATCGTACTGTGTTTTGCACTATATAAGAGCTGCTAATGGATGTTGCCGGGCCAAGCACCAAGAGAGCGCCAGATTAATGAAAACATGGAGGGAGATCAGTGTGTGTGCTCTCTGCAGTACACAGAAAAACAGACAGAAGGGCCACCGTGAGAGCTGCATCTATTCCTTCATGTGTGTGTGTGTGTGTGTGTGTGCGTGTGTGACAAAGACTGGAAATGGAACAGACTGATCAGAATAAAGAGAAAAACATTCTGTTTCCTTCATTCAACATGAAATCTGGTGGTGAATAAAAAGATTCTATAAATAGTTTATATTTTGAGAAAACAGGCTTATTTTCTTTTTCTAGAAAGTTATACAAGATGGTGGACCCCACACTCTTTGAACTAAATCTAGAGTTATGGCCAGATGAATCTAGAGTTGGTCCATTATCTACCATTTCAAGTATTTCTTCTAAGGGAAGATACCTGGCTACTGGCAGTATTTTTGTATTTATCTTAAAAATAATACAGCATTATTGATATTCTCATCTAACGTTGGGAAGGAAGCAAACCCTAGTATTTGCCCAAGTTTCACTATTCTGTAGTTACACTGTAGTGATCACATATTAAGGAGGTGCCTGATTATCATTTTCTTACGGATGATTCATCGCAGTATAAGGTGATACTCGCCTCATTTTTTTTCGTTTGTTTTTCCACAGCCCCTCCAAAAAAAGTGATAAGGTTCATTCGGGTCTTGTGTGCAAGCACAACATCACACACGGGGGCCGAGTGTCGAGGGCCACCCTGTGTGGTTAATACATGCACCACGACACGGAGCCCAGGTGGAGGAGGAGGAGGAGGAGGAGGAGGAGTTGGTGGAGTGGCACTGTGCACCGGTGGAGAGGAGATGAAACACCAGGTGAGTTAGCAGGCAAATGGGGGGGGTGGGGGGGGGAACAGAGTGACAGACACAGTTCCTCTACCTGAGCACCTCGGAGAGCGAGGAGTCGCTGTCATCCGACCTGGAGGCAGGGGGGGGGGGGGGGAACAGAGTGACAGACACAGTTCCTCTACCTGAGCACCTCGGAGAGCGAGGAGTCGCTGTCATCCGACCTGGAGGCAGAAGAGGAGCGAGGAGAGGAGAGGAGAGGAGAGGAAAGGGAGGGAGGAGGAGAGGGGGGTTAAACAACACGGTCAGGGAGGACAGGAGGGTTTCGCTGGCCCAGGGGTTAAAGCGAGGAGTGACCAGAGGAAGGCTTTCGGATATAAAGCGGAGAGCAAACAGGAAAGCTCAAGTCGACAATAAAGCTCGTACGGTGGTCATCGAGCTGTTTGCCGTGGGTCCAGCTCGTTCCCCCGGAGGGTACCACTGAACGGGCTGTATTCTCGGACCGCCGTCCGCATGTGTTTCCTTTGGTAAAGCCCTGTTTACCGTAGCTACAAACCCCAAGCGTTCTTTTCGAATTCCTTACGAAGCGAATCAAACAATAATAATAAAAAAGAAATCCCCAAATGTCCACAAAAAGTCGAAAAAATACGATAAGAAAATTGTCAAAGGAAATGGTCGGTTTTCCAAGGAGAAAGCACCGAAGGCCGGACTGACGCACCCAAAGAAAACTGCCCAATTTCCGGGCATCCGTCCTCTACGTGTGCGACTGCCCCGCCGTCGGCGCTCCCACCTCCATCTACGCTCTCCAGCCATAATTCGGGAGTTAGTACGAAAAAGACAGGAGGGCCACAAGCACACGGGGTTAACAGGGGGAAAACTCCAGTCACTTGGAAAGAGAAGGGATGTCAAACTATGGCACGGGCGAGCCCACATCCAGAGCACACCCGTGCCTCTGACGATCAGTAAAAGGTAAAGGCCGGTGCGTGCGTAGCAGGGCAATAAAAGTGTTATTATATTGTAAATATTGTATGGCTTCAGGTTTGCCGCCATGGGAGCCGGTGCTTTACACTGTGGACATGAAACAATAACACAAAAGAGGTTCTGGCTATGTCTGAAGGGAGCAACAAGGTGTTAAAGGGTAAAAGAAATTCCTCAATTTCTCGGGGTTTAATGCCAAAAATCAATATTGGAAGCTATCTGCACACGGATATCCGACTCAGGGCAAACCCATTTCATTGTATGTATATTCCACAAACAGGAGACCAGGAAGCCTTGTAAATGAACATTCCTCATTCTAATGCGTCTTCCCATGCGAGATTCCCAGTCTCATAAGAAACCAGGCTGATCAAATATTCATCAGTCTAAAGAAAGAAAAAAAAAAAAAAGGAGAATTCATGCGCACATTCGCAATAACACAACAAGTCGTACTGCGTTTAATTGGCTTCTGTAAACTTGCAAAGAGGTACTGTATCTCAGGATGCGCATCATTATTTTCCTCGTTCGCATGCCTGTCAGCTTCTCATTTGACATCCAATTAGGCAGGATTTCAGCCAATCCCGACCGAATTCAGTTTAAATATGTAAGCTTAATTTGGCTATGGCTTTTTGGCTTTTTTGAATTTGGCTTTGCCTGGGATGGTAAATTAAATGAGAACAAGCATGCGATAGAAGAAAAACGAAACAAACAAAAAACTCAAATGATGACCTCACGTCTCACTTAAAAAAAGAAAATCAAAAATGATCTCACTATTGTCGATGCAAATGCAAATGCCAAAAAAAAACAAAAAAAAAACACCCTCTCGCTGCTTCACGGTCCTAGATCCTGCAAAAGCTTCTACTGTAGAAAACCTCATAATAAACCATATAACAACATAAATATCCTCCCACACTCTCACTCCGACTCAATTTACAGCTGGATACGGGATGACAAGAGCCAACTCCTTTATTACCCCTGCTCCAGATAATGAGGACCCACAGGCTCCAACACACACAGCACATACCGGTACTCACACGTGCACACACTCTGGGGGGCCCCAGGCAAAAAGAAGAACCTATAAGGGGGTTCCTGACGTGTCATTGCAGTGTCTTCTACATGGCAAGACATTTGAGGGGGTTTCAGGTTGTCCTTGCTGTGGACCAACGGCTGTCTTTGGGTGGGGCCCCCCCTTCTATCTCGGCGGGCCCTAGGCAATCGGCTAGTTTGCCTGCCCCGTTGCAACGGTCTCTGCACAAGCTGCATCCTGGCCAACAATTATAGGTCTATAAGTCTGAGAAATGTTCCGGATTTAATAAAGATTACAAAACAAACAATAACCCAACACTGACTGACATTAGCTGCTGACATTTGTCGGAGCAGAAAGATGGAATTGATTGTGACCAGGAAAAAGAAATAGGCTGCCGGCTCGTTCCAAACTCAGCCACTCTCGCGTAGCTATCGTTGGGTCTACATCTGATGGAGCCGGACTACACAATGTGAACACGGAAAATTAGAAACGGACAAACTAAACCGCAGCCTCAAAAAAAATGGAATACCATTCATTTGAACCAGCTTCTCTCAGGAGCACTGTAGACCAAACTTTAACATTATGAGATTTATTGTTGGCCTATTTCTATTGCGTTTGATATTCTCCTTCCCTGCAGATCGTATACATCAGTGTCCTGAAGGTACTTCGCTATCTGAGCGGCCTCCTTCCTCTTTTGTTTCCTAGTTAAGTCCAATGGATTGGAAACACGGTGCAATGGCACCTTTGTTGATGCGTGTTCCTGCTGAGTAGCCTGTGGTTGTGGTTTGGGTGATTAGATCTTTATTGTCCCCGGAGAGTGTTCCAACACCTGGATTCTGTGAGCGTTTTCACCATCTGCCCCCCCCCCCCCCAGGATGTAAACTGTCAGATGAAAAGCCTCTTTGTCTATGGGAGGGATTCATTTGAAGATAAACATTCGGGGAAGAGCACACGTATAAAGAGGCTCATCTACACCACAGACAAAAGCACTGTCCTCTCAAAAAGGTCTGACCTTCAGCCGTAAGGAACTTACATTTATGGAAAAGGAAAGAAAGGGAGAGGTTCAAAGGGTGACTGAATTGATTCGGGCATTCGAGTATGTGCGGACAGGAGGGAGGTGCGCAGGAGTGTACTCACTTGTCCAGAGCGGAGCCTTGAGTTTGGTTGCTGGTGAGCCTTGAGAAGACGTTGCGGTCGTTCCTAATCCTTAGAGGCGGAGAGGAAGGGGGGGTGTAGCCATCAGTGGGCCTGTTACGGCATGGGGGGGGGTCGGAGATGATGAAGGACATGGGAGGTTTTAAAGAAGGGGACAGGTGGACAACGATGGCGAGAATTTGAAATAAACTGCAAAACCCTTTGAAAACAAAACGGCTTACGGAATAACAAGGCGTTTACCTGTAAGAACGGTCGTATGATTTCCTCCTCGTTATGGGGGACGTGTCATAACCCCGAGACTGCCTGGGACTGACGCACACAAACACACAAGCAAATTAAGCGGCTTTTCGAGGGAGCGCACGGGATGCGACAAGGGTTTTTTTGTTTGGTTTTGCAACTTAATGATATTTCTAGCAGAAACCAAACCAGCCCACAGACGCATTTCTTTAAATATCAATCACACCCAACCAGGCTTCCCCTCCCCAAGGACTGATGCATATTTCAGTGAGTCCTCCCTTAAGCAGTTTTATAACCTCAAAAATGTCAAGCCTCTTGCAGGTTTTCAGTGGTTTTTAGCTTGGAAATGTGCCGTAAAATATAAGAACGTTGGAAACATAATAAAAAAAACACATCCTTCTATTTCAGTTGATATAGTGTTATATTCCACAGGGTTGCTTATGGTGAGCCCATTTTCCTGCACTTCGGCAAAAAAAAAAAAAGACATCATGAGAATTTAGACTGAGATTCTCAATTTGAAGCTGTCTCAACAAGTCACCCTGCTGTCCCACACACCAGAACAATGATTTCCAGCCACAGGGGGTACTGGCAAGGACTCTCAACTAATGGGGTGAAATACATCTTATGATTGGATTTTAAAACTTGTTCAGTAGTTGCGTGAATGTATATAAATATATAAACGTGTGCCATAGTAAAAAAGAGGAAAATAATGGATGCACTTCTGACAGATGGCTACGAGTAAACTGAAAATGGTGGGGGGTATAGCTAAAAGGAATGAAAAAAGGGTCGATTGTCGTTGAAGAGGAATGGAGAAATGGTTGCAGTGTCGATAAAGGAGGTGTGAGCTCATCACACAGGGCTGTAGCGCTATTGGACAGAAAAGGCAGAAGATCTCTGCAGGAACACTCCACCCACAGCAACACTGCAGTTATCGTTACTTGGGAGGTGTGCCATAGGACAACGTTGCTAAAATACCAGAGCCAAGTGTCCTAAAAATGTGGCAACACTTACAAGGTGTGTCCCCTGACAGGCAGGCTGATGGTGCGGGACGCCCGGTCCCGGTGGTACGTGTCCCGCAGAGCCAGGCTGAGCCCCAGACTCCCCGTCACCAGACTCAGGCCGTCCTCCTGGATGTCGGTCAGCGAGGCCAGAGACTTGGTGATGTGCTGCTGCTTGCCGCCCGCCGAGGGATCCAGAACGGGGCCCAAATACTCGGCCGACACCGCCTTCATCTGAGCCGACAGACGAGGCTCCATCTGGGGGGGAAATGTGCATCGTTCGTTTAACAGATGATCCACAGATGATAGAGTGAATCGAGAACGGAGCAAAACAGAGGGGGTATGAACCCAGGATTAAGACTGAATTTAATTAAGGCACGAGGAAAAATTAAGAAATAGCCAGAAAACATTGTTCAGCTGGGAAAAAGGGGGTGGGGGGGAGAATATTGGAGCAGTAGAACATAAAACTCCAAGAACCCCTCAACATGGGTACAAAAGACATTGGCTTCATTTCAGGGGGCTTCCACTATTTTAACAGTTGGCTTATACTGCCACCATGTGGTTGTGATCAGCAATTTCAGCCATGGTGGCAAAACGTTGAAATCCATAATAGTAGAGCAAGATAGGGTTCTGCGAAAGAACTGAGCTAAGTAACAGCTTGCCCTTCAGTACCTTTATCTTGAAATCATCTTGGCTGTTGGACTCTTTCATTTGAGATACACTGCAGGAAGAGACAAAATGAGTGTCGGGTGAATATACATGGAAATATATACACAACTAAAAATGAACAACTACGCAGCAGTGCAGTGAATGATTTGAGTGCGTGTTGTGTGGGCGAGCAGACGGCAGACTCACCTGCTGTCAGAGGCCTGGCTGAACTCAGAGGGCTCCTCATCCGTGCTGGCGTAACCATTTTCTGGAAGAACATAAGAAGACACAACTTGGAGGCCTCCGCAGTACATCTAACACTGACACACACTCACACCAGGTATGTCTGTCACAATGGACTACCCTACAACATTTTCCAATTTAACGTCATTCACCACAATTTGATGTTTTCCCATTTTATACATGGCTGATCGGTTTAGTTATAGTTTACCGGATGGGAGGCCCGCATTTCCGACCCCAAATGATCGCCGCGTGTTGCTTTGTGTGTGACACAGTGCAGACCATGATCGGCGTAACGGTTGTAAACGAGCAAGAAATTGGTGAAGTGCACTTTGATTGGCTGTATATATTAAGTTCTTTCATTACATGAGTTGCTACGGTTGGCTTATTAAAGGACGGGGTTATAATATCCTACTGGTGGAAGTGCATGGTCACAATGTGGCCCCGCGGTCGTGAGGATACCCATTTTTGCGACTCTCCCTATCCCCAAAGTTGCCCAGCCCTGGTGTAGACAAACCAGAGGGGTGAGAGGGAGGGAAAAGGAAGTCCTTACCCTGCTGCACATTGTGGATGAGGGCCTGGAGTTCAGGGATGTACTCGGCCTTTTCCCGCAGGGCATCGAGGATCATGTGGTTGTGAGACGAGCCGATCACATCCGTCTGCCTCAGCTGGCCCTCCAAGAGTCTGACCTGGGACTCCTTCTGTGCCACCTGCAAGCTCTGGGCACACGTACAATAGCAATATCACTAGCTGTTAAATTCATCGGTTTTAATGTCCTGAAGGGTATGCACTGATCCTTTGCTCCAACAAACACACCTCCTGACAACATCTAGTAGTAGAAACTATACACCACCAGATAGCACTGCATCTGGTGGCTGGGTTCAGACTAATATAACTAATGTTTAACAGTACTTATAGGTCAAGACACACTGATCAGCCACTACATTATAAACGGTTAAATGGTTAAGTGACTTTTGATGTAATGGCAGAAGAGTGGACCTCTGCATCATGATTTGAAACTGATTTTGCATTTTCAATTCTCTCACATGGCTTTGAGGCTTACTGCAATGATCTGCCACAACAATAAAAAACAGTTAACGGCTGGTGCGCTCCATTGTTTCCGTTAACTCACCTTGTCTATAGAGGCCTTCAGAAAATGGTCCAGCAGGTGGCGTGCTTCAGCCAAGGAGCAGGAGCTGATGACCACAGAGGTGTCCACTGAGTCCAGCTCATCCTGGAGGAAAATCCCACCAACGGGCATCACTTCCTGATACCCGTCACAATATGTGTGTGTGTGTGTGTGTGTGTGTGTGTGTGTGTGTGTGTGTGTGTGTGTGTGTGTGTGTGTGTGTGTGTACATGCGTGGGAGAATCCTACCTTGGTCTCCTCTATCTGAACAATGGTGGCCTGGCAATCAGACAGGCTGTCATTGATGTAGTCTATGTTGGCGTTGAGCACCTCAATCTCCTCGTTTACTTCCTGAAGGAGGCGGTCCTCCGCTTCTGGCCCCTCCCCGTCCGCCATCAGCACCTCCCTTTTATGCGAGAGAGCTTCCTGATGGACCGTCAGCTCCTCTCGCTTCTGACTCAACGAGACACAAAGAAAAAAAAAGGTCACAATATCATATACGTAATATATAAACTATATCTATAAGGAGGGGAGCATCACACTTTCAGTTGCCCATTGCTGAGATGACATGAGCCGAAACAAATAATAACAAATAATAACAAAATGGCGAAGCTGCAATATTACAATGTGCACTAAGGTCCTTCAAATCTCTAAATCAATTCTGATCACCCACTCCAATGCGGATCAGAATTTTACAAATAAACGTTGGGAAGCCCATTGAACTGATCAGCCACCAAACCCCGACTATAATCCCACTTAGCAACAATTCAAACTCCACCTCCGTCTAGACTCACGAAGTCGGTGCCATTCCTAACCTTGATGAGGCGATCCATGTCGGATTCGACGTTGGCAATGGTCATCCTCTGCATGACAATGTCCATGATGCGACGCTCCAGGGTTTGCCACTTCTGACGGGCTGACTTGGAGAAGCTGCTGACTCTGCCCGCCGTTCCGAGGCCGCCCGGGCTTGCAGGCTTCCGCGGCATCTTCTTCCTGCTTCTGGGGAGACACAGAAAGATGGGAGAGCATATGAGATCGAACTCTATGGAGAATTTGGTTGACTGACTGGTTGACTCACCAGTTGATACACTTCGTGATTTGATTTTTTTATTTTTATTAAACACAGTATTAATTTAAGCCTCCCAGTCGGTCTTACCCAATGACCCTGGTTCCGTCCATGCTTCCCTCGCTCTCTGCCAGGTATCCGATCACATTGTTCTTGTTGTTCCACTGTCTCACCAGCCCACTGACGGACCTGCCGGTCTCGGGCTCAGAGCTGCTGGCCGTGGTGCTGGCCGATAGCTCGGCTCCGGAGTCTGTGACCTGGTTCCAGCGGGCCACGCGTCCAGCCACGCGGTCGGACATGGGCTTGGCCAGGCGCCGCAGGGCCGTCACCTCCTGGGTCTTCCTGCGCAGCACCACCTCCTGCTGCCGCTTCTGAGACTCCAGCGCCCGGATCTGGTACTGATGGCCAAGACAAAGAGGCATATGTCCGTTACGGACTCCGAGCAATCTACAGTGCATTGCTGTTCACATGCCATTTCGATTCTCAGATAAATGTGACATTAATATGAGGCTTACGAGGTGCTGACCATGAAAGGATTTGAAGACTTTAGCTGGAACACTAAATAAATGGATTAAGAACGTACTGCATCTCACAGCATGACGGTGTAAATGTTTACAAGGCTGATTTACGAGCAATCTACTTCAGGGAAAACAAAGAGTGATGGCTATCTATACACAAGTACAGAATCTATTGATGTTCCAGAACACATCCATGATCTCAACATATATCTATATAGACATATAGATATATATATATATTTCTATCTCTCTCTCTCTATATATATATAGATATAGATATATATAAAGATATATATATAGATATAGATATATATAAATATATATCTATAGATATATAGATATATATCTTTATATAGATATATACTGTATATATCTATATATATATATCTCCTCCAACATATTCACACACACACACACACATGCAGACTGACCTCCTGTCGTCGCTGCTCCTTCTTGAGTTGGGAAATCTCACGGTTCCTCTTGGCCTCCACCATCCTCCTCCTCTGCTGCTCCTCCTTCATCTGCTTCATCAGTGTCACCTGGAAAACAACCCCGAGGTCAGGAGTGTTGGTATTACCTCTCCAATATCAACGTTTTTCCGGCCGTTTGTCCAGACTCTTTACCTTGGCTTTCTTCATGTCGTTGACCTCCGTCTGGAGTTTCTTCAGCTCCCGTTCGTACCTCCCCTGGTTTTTGAGGAGACGCGCGTGCTCCTTCTGTGCCGTTTGTAGCTTCAGCAGGTCGCGGTTCATCTCCTTAAGACGCTTCTCGTACTCCTGCTTGATCCGGCCCGCCTTCTCCTCAGTGAAGTTCTCCATGGACACTGTGGAGCCACGACGTAATGTTGAGGAGTTGACCCAACCACATCCGTAAACTACAAATCCCACGGTTCTCACTGAGGTTCTGCAGCACGCGGTCCCTCTCCAGCTGCGTGTCTCGGATCTTGTTCTGGAGCAGGATGAGCTTCTCCTCGTACTGCAGCTTCAGCATCAGCAGCCTCCGCTGACTGTTCTCCAACTCGTCGATCAGCTTCTGTTTGATCTCGATCTCGCAGGTCAGGTCGGCCAAGTCTGCCTGGAAGTTAGCTGCAGGTCGGGGGTCAAAGGTCAGAAGCGCATTTAACATTTATATGCATTGTTTATTATTATCGCAAAGGTCAAAAGTGGTCAGCGACACTCACACCCGCACGCACGCACAGTTTCTTCTGAAAACAAAGAGGTCTGGCCCATGAGTTCAAGCAGTTGTCAGAAATCACCTTTCTCATCCGAGTCCGAGTCGGAATCCACCAGGCTCTCGTCGCTGTCAAACTCGTCCCCCTCCTCCCTGCCTTCCTCCTCCTCCTCCTCCTCACCCTCGTCTTCATCACAGCCACTCTCCTCCTGCAGCGGAGACATGATGTCCTACACACACACGCGCGCGCGCGGAGAGTGACATTAGACTTTTATCATGTCTCGTTTCGAGCGCTCAGGAACATTTGGGAATCCTTGCCTCAGTGTAATTGTCGTCCGAATCGATCTCTCCATTCTGTCCGTTTTGTCCATTCTGCCCGTTCTCGGCGTACTCGTGAGTGTGCAGCTTCACTCGCTTCTTCAGACCTTTCTCCAGCTCTGGACTGCAAAAAACACATCGTTCAAGAGAGAGTAAGTCTTGGCAAAGGCACAAAACCCTGACACTTGTTTCAGCTGGTTATTACGGTCATACAGATCAATATGGATGGCAGTATTTCCAATGTTTTTTTTTTTATTGTCCAGCGCCCTGCAGAATAACACGGTCTCCATCACGTGTAATATCACAAACTCATACCACCCGCCATTAGGGGTTTGCGAGGGAGCTTGCTGTAGTAAAAGTGCTCCGAAGTCATTAGCCAAGTCCTCTTCAGCTCCCGTACGCCCCTCTCAGCCTTTTAGCGCTTTATGTTTGACTTGATTCTCTCTCTGGTTCCCTCTTTTACAACCGCCAATCTCCGACTTCCTGTCCACTTCCATTTCTATCCCATTAATACTCAATTAGCCCGTGTACGCTCCTCTCTCATGCCCCGCTGCCTGACCGAATGGGTCCCTTTCTGTTTCCAGGCCAGCGTTACTACTCAGGCCTGGCTGCAAACCCGTTGTGCACAGAAGCCGGCCGTCCCGAAGCCCCTCAACGACTTGTGATGTGCCTCTTAAGCGAGCGGAGAGAAGCAATGAGGGCTACAGGCGAAATGGGCACGAAGCGATAATGCGCTCCCCACTACGAGACTATGAGCTTTTCTAACATTCACAGGTTGGTTGATAAAGGCCTCGCATGCATTCCGCTCGCCTCATCCTCCTCTGCCTCCTCTCCTTCTTCTTCAGCCTCTCGATGTCCATCTTGGCCCGGCGTAGCACGTCCGTCATCTCGGCCTCCATGGACAGGGGGGCCGGCGAGGAGCCCGGGGGGTGGCCCGGGGCGGGGCTGAGGGTGGAGGAGGAGAAGGGCGAGCGCGAGGAGCGCTGGGCCGCCTGCCGCCGCATGGCCTCGTTCATGGCTTCGCTCTCCAGAAGCTTGGATCTGACAGAGGAGGGGACGGCGTGACAGAGGGAGAATAAAAATAGGTCGCTTTTAAAACCTGTTCACGCATTCATGGTTTCCCCTGCTTCCATTTAAGGTGGGTAGGCAAAAAAACTTTCCAATGGGTTGAACACAAAGTCATTTGAGGAGCAAGATGATTCCGCTCATAGTATGAGATGGAAAATAAGATATGCTTATAAAAAAAATTATAATAATAATAATGATCTCAGATCGATTATTTCAGTGATGGTGTCTCTTTATGAGTCTCTCACCTAAGTTCTTCAACCTCTCGGATGTATTTCTGGATAAGAGTGCCAATCTCCTCATTGCCTTCGCCTAGAGGTCAGAGGTCAAAGGAAGCTCAGGTCAAAGCAAATTAAAGATTTAAGTAAAAAAAGAAAAAGGCTGAAGAGAGACAGCGCATCGGTTCATTGACACATCAAAAGTAATTAGGCCTCTCTTTCACGTACTTGACTTGGTCAGCAGAGTGCTGACCTCGTTGGCCAGCAGGTGGGTCACGCGCGTGTTGAGGTGGTCTATGGTCTCCTGCATGGCTTTCACCCTGAGGCGCAGTGTGTCACTTTCTCTTTGCAGCATGGCGTTCTCCTGGTGGAGGTCACTGAAGCCCTCGGAACCGTCCTCGCACGCTACGCGCTTCCCCTGCACACAAACATTTAGGCAAACCATTTTAGGGCCAAATGTCACACCTGAAAACCGGCCCCCGTAATTTTACACTCACAAATATTCTCGGTGTCCCACCGGACAACCCGCGATTGTTTTCAAATGAGCCGGGGGCCAGTATGTGGCCCTTTAAGCATCGATTGGTGCGTTCCGAGTGATTAACACGGAGAAGAAAAATCACGTTTTTTCTCCATATTTCTCGTACCATACGCCTCGGTGTTTTCTCCGTCTCATTGTCGTCCCCCCTTAGACGAGGGGCACATACGCTCCACTCGGCTCAGTGATCGATTGATTTATCCCTGCGTTGCACTGACCAATGCTGAGGTTGCAGCAATTCATTCTCCGTCAGACTCCCGCTCCGTTTGCATTATAGTAAAAGAAAAATAATGGACGTGTGCTCCAGTAATGATCTCTAATTTAATATAGTGATAAACGGCCGCTGCAGCAAAACAGGCTCCTTGCCCTCCCTTTGATGTCATCCTCTCTTACTCCAATGACTACTGTCTGGATTCTACTTGATGCTCCGTTCCTATTCTGGGCATCATCCATCTTTCAGCCCTCTCTTGCGGCTTCCTTGCATCAGGTACGCCGTGCGCTGCCGTGCGCAGGCGCTCCTCTTCAACCTGTCACTTTTCATCCCTATCTGTTCCACTTTTCCCTTTCTCTCAGCCCTCCCGTCTTTCTGTCTGAGCTCCTCCTTGTCTCGGATTTTCTTTGAAAAAAAACGCCAGGTTCAAATGCATCTCTCTCTCTCCCGTCCACGTCCCCATCTCTCACCGCCTTGTACTCCATCAGCTCGATCTGGAGGCGGGCGATCTCGGCGCGCAGGGCGTTGATCTGCTGGCTGGTCTTGTCTTGGTTCACCACCACCTTGTTCTTGATGTTCCGGGCCCGGTTGGCGTACTTCAGCGTGTTCAGCGTCTCCATGAAGTCCCGGTCTGACGGACTGATGCAGGCTATCATCACGGTGAGACTGGGGAGAGGGAGGGAAAGATGACGGCTGTTAGAAGCTGTTCTTGCAGCTGAAGGGGAGCGTTATGCTGTCCGACACAACTACACGGGGAACACACGTAACACTCATTGTGTGTGTGGGAGCCCAACGTGAAATGCTCCATCCAGCCAACAGCAAAAGAAATCCTATCCTACTGTTCACCTGTTGCCTCCCAATGAATCTTGCAGCAGACGAGTGAGTTTGGAGTCTCTGTACGGCACATGTCCTCCCTTCTTGGCCTGATCTCCCAAAGCGCTGATCACATTTCCCAAGGCCAGCTACCACGCACGCGCACACGCACACGCACACACACACGTATCAAAAAGTTAAAACAGTTTTCTGCATTCCAACACAACGTGTCTAAAGGCTACGGAGTATGAGCACTATGTTTCTATTCAAACTTGCGTGGATATGTGTGTTATTTGTCACACCGCACAGCGATCTAATGCACACACGCGTCATCTTATTTGTGGGGGTCTCACCAGTCCACAGTTAATGGAGATTCCCTCGCGCGCTCTCTCTCCTGTGGCTCCTGTGCGTTTGAGCCTCTCAGAGCCGGCCAGGTCCACAAAGTGAAATTTGGCCATCAGCGTCTCGAACTCCGGCTGGGCCAGGGGGCTGGAGTCCACGCCGTTCACCTCCCCGTTTTCTGCTCCTCCGTTCTGCGGGGAGCGCAAAGAAATGGCGTGAAAATAGCAACTATAGTAACCAAGTCAAAATGACATGCGTCACTTTCACCGACAATTTCTTCATATTTTTGCCAAAAATGTACACGTTTATTTTTCCACATTCCAACAGGTCGGTTCGTACACCCACCTCCCACCTCCAATCCCTAAACCCAAACTCACCATTTGCTGACAAACTCTCATCTGACAGAGGTGGATGGTGAAGATGGCGTGTGAGCGGGAGCTCTGGGCATTCATCTGGGTGCTGGCTGTGGTACGGGACAGAGCGCCGAGCTTCAGACACTGCAGGAGCTGCAACAAACACACACACACACACACACACACAACATTTCATCACATTTTGACTTGGGAACTAAAGTGGGGAAAAAAAAACATTACCATGACCATTTGCTTAACAGGAACATAGTATGTATAGGGGGTGAAAAACACTAGTGAGCATAACCTTCACGGGTCTTATAATTGACATTTTACTTATTGATGATTTCAGAACTATCACAGAATAGATAGTAAACAAAATGCTCAAAAAGACAGATTAAAGAGTCACATGCACCCACCTCTTCCTCTGAGTGGACCAGTCTGGACGTGACCCCACTCGTGTAGATGCTGCCACTGGCGTCCTCGTGGATCTTAATGTTGGACTTCCGGCTTCGACTCTCTGGTTCTCTGGTTCCGTCAAACAGGTCCAGGATCTCCTCATTGTACAACTATGTCGAACAGTAGTCACAGACACATTTGAATACGCAATGATAATTACACCATTTATACATCTCCATTACTAGAGGGCAGAACGCTGGCTAATGAGACTTATTTACAAGCAGCTTTGCAGTCTGAGAGGTCAGTGAATGACCCCTAAAACACCAATGAGGGCAAGAGGCCCAGAGGTCAGCTGAAAGCTCAGCTGGTTCCACCTACTGCCATCCACCACCCCCCACCTACACCCGCGCACGCACACACACACACACACACACACACACACACACACACACACCCAACCCCCTCTCCGCATACATCCATCTGTTTACCATCAACAGAGATAACCTTTTGACCCGACAACCTGCAAAAACAGTCATAACTGGAACCAGACTTGAAAGACAAGAAACAAAGCGAGAATGCAAATCTACTTTTTTGGTTTAAAATTGTTATTCCAGGAATACCGTGGAAGCAATCGCATTTCACACAGCCATCCACAAACATAAACAATCTTCCCCTCAAGACAACCCAAACCTTTGCCCGACAGAAGCCTCAGGAGGAAATGATGACAAATCATATTATCGTAATGCTCTTTCACGACCACCCCTCCCTCTCCTCCCTCGCTCTTATCCATCTTCTTACTCCGCAGTGATGAGGACTAATGTTAGAGGTAATGGCCAACATTCATCAGGCCCGACAAAGCACCAGCAAGCATTCCTGCCCATCTGTCACCGGGTTGTCACTTCCTGTTTGCCAAAGAGGGTGGGGCTGATCTTCTCGTCTGCCCATTTTTGCCACATCTGGTTGGAGTTAATGTGGACCAATATCCAACCCAGCACACACACACACACACACACACACACACAGCACACAACAAAGGTGCCCTTGTGCAAGCAAGAATATCAACACTACCAGCCTGCGGACATGTGGGAACAAGCGGCAGGGTGCTGCGGCGCGGTTGGACGTGTGCTCTGCAGCCGCACGTTTGCCCACGCACCACTCACCTCCAGGAACTGGGCGCTGACTTTGAACTCGGGCGGCTGGGAGCCGGCCTCCTGAGCGCGCTCCCTCCTGTTCTGGATCCCCTCAAACAGCTGGTGCACAGCCCGCGGGATGATACCCTGCTCCTGCTGGCTCAGACTCACGTCGAAGCCCGTCCCCATGGTGTACGTCTTCCCCGAGCCCGTCTGAAACATATTTCATCGACACCATGAGATCTCATTTATCACGACTTGGTATCCTCTCAGCGCCACACACATGTCGCCTGTTTTTAATAGACGACCTGTAGACGGTTACTGCGCAGAACAAAACTTGAAGTAAACAATGAGTAATAAGGTCCAACACATGTAAGCGCCTCAAATGAAGTCGTACGGCCTTTGTTGACAGTTGGCAATCACAGTATGTTGTATGATTGTCCCCGCCCGCCACTTGCACTGGGATATAACCTTTTCTAAACATCTAATTTGGAGTATTTGTTTGAATTTTGAATGAATTCAGCAACCAGGGAAAATAACACAGGATTGTTTTTGGGTTTTTTTCTAAGTCTGAATTACCAAAAAAGAAAGAACAATCTGGACTCCTGCAGGTCCTGGGTGCCCCGTTTATTGTCTTGCAAGGATTACACAGTGGCTATAACATCGCACAGAGTGTAATATTAAGCAGTACCATGAACTGAAACACAGCCAAAGAGCACCTGCATACAACAAGTGGATACAGATAACAATCACACATAATATTCAAAAACTGATGTCATACCTGACCGTAGGCGAACACGGTGGCATTGTAGCCCTCGAAGCAGCCCTCGATGAGCTTGTACACGCCGGCCTGGTAGATGTGACGCTGCTCCGAGTCGATGTCAAACACAAAGTCGTAGGTGAAGGCCTTGTCCTTTCCCAGCAGGACTTGCGGTTCCCCCGGTGTGACCATGGTGCACACGTGACAGCCCTCTATCTTCTCCTTGGCCATCTGAGGACGGATCCTGGGAAGAGATGGCCAACGATTAGAGACACTCGGTGGATAACTAAAAAGGATGATGTGGCCAGAGGGAAATCAGAGTGGAAATCTGTCATTACGAGGAAGAAAAACCTGAGGACAAAGCACGCGCATCGGCGCGCTGGTTGTTGGTTTACACGGTCGCAGATTAAATGCATGGGCGAAGCATTAAATGCAGAGTTCTGGGAAAAGGTAGTGACTGATGAAGATGAGGCA
Source organism: Colistium nudipinnis (assembly GCA_016785305.1). Taxonomy (NCBI): domain Eukaryota; kingdom Metazoa; phylum Chordata; class Actinopteri; order Pleuronectiformes; family Rhombosoleidae; genus Colistium; species Colistium nudipinnis. The sequence goes on from JAFBJU010001794.1 coordinate 120,438, forward strand.
AACCGTGAATCATTATTATCAGCGCGGCTGTCATAGGCGCTGGACAGCACTCGCCGTTCGGCCGGGCTTTCCACCCAGACAGGTGGGCTCACTGCAGTTAATTGCTTTTAACCCGACACCCTGGCTGTAAAATAATCCCCGATCAGACGGCTCCAAAGGGGAAACATCTTTGACCTCAGCGACAGAATGAGGGCAGAGTATTCAAATTTGGGTGGGTGTTAACGTGCTTGCCCGCAGAGGCGGCAGGAGGCCTCGCAGGCAGGACGGACGCTGACGAACGTACACGTGCGCCTGCGCGGTTCTTTTGACGTGCACAGATGCCGGTTAAAACTGCGGGTCTGGTGTTGCGCTCGCATAACGTGATGCGCGTTAAAACAGTGGGGCTGTGGTGCAGCCCCGAGCTCATCTTACCATGTGGAAACAACAGTGGAGAGGTAATCACTTCAAGCTGCGTGAGAAGCTCTGAGACAGCGGTTCTGGAGCGCCGGCTCTACCTCTCCACATGTTAAGGCCCCCCTCCCCTGGGTTCCCTCTTCAGGGGACGCACATCAACTCCCCCCCCACACATCGGGACCACACAACAAACTCCCACAGGGATGGTTCAACAAAGACAGACACACAAACTGCACAAAGGCATATAGTGCGTAAAACAGAAGAAGAAAAAAAAAAATCCCCAAACAACCACGTACAGCTGCTGTACGGATAGTGGGCACACCAACAAAGACACACACACACACACACACACACACACACACACACACACAACCTTCTGTCCTATCTCCAGTACACACATGGTTCCTCTCTCCAGCGTGCATGAAGAACCACACCCACCGCAAACACCCACAGTAATCTCATGGAGTCACGGTGCGAGGGAGAGACACACAAGCCGCCTGACGTCAGCATTCTTTTTGCCCCCTTTTTCCTGGGCCTTCGCGGGGTCTTCCAGGGAGGAGTTTAAAGACCTGAGAGAAGCGCACTGACCCAGATCCCGACCTGACAGATGATGTGCAGACGGACGATTCCCGCTTATCTCTGGAGGTGACCTTGACACTGGGGTTAATGCAGCCAAAGCCCCAGATAGCGTACGGCTGCTGTTATTAAGCCAATTATTAACATAAATTGGACGTGGCGTGGGAGGGTGCGTGCGTTGGCCGTGGACAATGGGCCGTGTGCGCGAGTGCGCGTGTCTGCGCGTGCGTAAGCTGCAGCTGCACGGTGAAAAGGGCTGGGGGGTCATTCTTCTGGTCCTTTCTCTCTGTTTACATTCACTGTAAATCTGCCTTTCGGGTAGAATATTTATAGGTCACGAGTGTCAAGTGTAAGCACTCCGCAGCGAACACAGAGACAGAGAGAACGACAGAAAAAAAAGACGGAAAGAAAGAAAGAAAGAAAGACTAGGCATTATTGGCGACTTTTCATTCACAACCTTCGTCTTCGAAACGCCTTATTCTGCAAGTCCCTCCTCCGTAATTCGCTTTTCATCATCCCTCCCATGAGGAGCAAGAACATCGAAGCAGCACTTTGATGATTTTCATCACGACCTATTCCCTGCAAAGGGAACACGGAGAGCATTTCTGTTTTTCACATGGCCCACTAACCGACTCACTGGGCCGCCTCGTCCCTAACCCGTCAGACTCTCGAAAACGTTGCCAAACTGGAGCATCCAACACAGCAGCATTCCACGTGGGAATGGCTTGACTCGTTCTCTTTTTTTAAATGATTGACCTATTTTCTTTCTTCTCATACGAATAATCCATTCAAAAACGAGACGTTCCCTCGGGCTCGACACAACTGTGATGGCAATGAATTTTTCTAACCGCCGACAGAGAAACAAATTAGCTGATTAGTCGATACAAATCATGAACACTTGCGGAAAATTGGCGTTTTTGGCTGCAGCCCAAAAAATTGAACAATTCAACATCAGCGTTGAGATTTAATGCTCGACCGGCTTCGGCCTTTCTGCCTGTTCCTCCACCGACACACAGCAGGGATAAAAAGACTTAAAATTCACATACGTCTTGACAAGCTCCGCTTCAAATAAGAGCGAACAAAGACACACATTTTTCCCCCCACAGACCAGCAAAACACACATATACAAAGAAGACACAAAAACAACAATGACAGCCCATCAGTGATCCACAGGGGGAAGAAATGGAACAGCTATAAATAATCAATACACACACGCGCGCGTGCGCGCGCACACACACACACACTGCAGCTCAGCTGGACCAACATTTGGCCAGCTGCGCTAACAAAAGCTCAGATCTATAACATTGATCGGCGCTGCAAACATCTCACAAACACATACACCATTCACACAAAGAGGCGTGAGGCTCAGGCCGCACACACACACACACACACACAGACACCGACACAGAAGGACACACAAGTAGCAGCTATAAATAGCCCATAACTCCGGTAAAAGTCATGTAGGAGACGGAGGCACAATTAGAAGCACAGAGCAGCAAGTTGTGGATCCCTGATGCAGCAAATTAAGGCGCCTATCTCTCCTCATCTTTGCGCACACTAATGGTAAAGTGGTTTAAATCCCCTGGGGATGAAATGATCTCTCATAGAAACACACACACATAAACACACAAAGGAAATACTACCTTTTTTTTTTTTTACATCAAATCTCCATATGCAGATGAATGTGCAAATGTGTAAAAATGTGTGTAAAAAAAACCAAAAAGCGCACACACACACTGAAAACTCACAACCACACAAGCTCTGAGGGAATTCCATAATTAGAATAATTGACAGAGTCAGTAGTGCTAATTAGGGCTGGACTCACACCTCACGCACAAAACACACACGCGAACAGATTAATTGCTACACCAGTGAATTGATCCAATACATGAGGCTGGGAGAGCAGCGGCACCATAGCGAACACAGCCACATCCCAATTGACCCCTCTGTTAGGTCTTTAGATTTATTTAAAACCACCCAAAAAAATTGAAAAAGTTGGAATTTTGAGAGAAATAAAAGCCAGACTATGATCACTATGCCCTTTCATTCTCTCTTGAAAACACACACACACACACACACACACACTATGAAATCAGTCTGGTTAGTTTCCTGTTTTTCCGCTCAGCTGGCACATTGAAGAGCATCCAGTTTCCTTGGGAACTGCACACACGGCTCGGAGACTCACAATGACGACTGCATGTGTGCGAGCGTGTGTCGGTATAATAGCGTTCCTCTCATGGCGTATATACGGCATATTACGAATGGTAACACCCGTCATTATGCGGCGATCTTCACCTGGCGACCCGCTAGCCAATCACAGGCCGGGAAACAGCCTGGATCAAAATGCCAAGTCTGTCACCATTGAGCCCAGGGTGGCAATAAAATGAGGCCACTGTGATCACTGCCAATGGCAGCCAGTAATGCCTCTGTGTGTGTGTGTGTGTGTGTACGCGTGAGTGTGTGAGTGTGTGTGTGTGCGAGCGCGAGCGTGCGTGTGTGTGTATGCGTGTTCACGCTCAATCAACCTTCAAAGAAAAAGCCAAGGAGCTCATTTCCTTAATGTAAACACTCCAGTAAGGACGTGGCGCGCGCACACACACACACACACACACACACACACACACAAACACACATTAAGAGACAGAGTTAATCGTATTCTCTTGGGCTGCGAGTGTTTCCCAGCCCTGTTGTGTCTCCTCTGGCGCTGGGCCAGGGGAGGAAGCCAGCCACTGCCTCCCATTTTCCTTTAACTCAGAGGACAACATCTAGTCACATCAAATTTCGTTCTTCTTTCCCGGGCATCTCTTATTATTTTTAGCTGCATCATCCCTGGAGGGTAAAACTAAAAAAAAAAAATCATCATCACGCTGCCCTTTTGTCTCTCGTCCTCACACCTCTGCCTGTTTTGCAGCAGTCTGTCGCCGGTGAAAACGGACTAACAAGACAAAGGCCTGAATGACAGAAGTACCAGAGGGGGCCGGTTCCATTTCCTTTTTTTCCTCCGATAACACTTGAGTCATGTTGACTTTTCCTCGCCGTCGCACTTCCCCTCATCCTGGTCCTCTCAAATATTACCCTCGTCATGGAAAAAAAAAAAATACACATAATAATGCGTGCGCCGCGGACACATTGTGTGTGTGTGTGTGTGCGCTCCTTAACAACTGTTTTACATGCAAACACAATGTCACCCCCTCTTCCCATCCAACGGGAGATCCAATGACTGTTGACACACAACTCAGCAGTGCGTGTGTGTGTGTGTGTGTGTGTGTGTGTCTGCTATGCAGGAAAGGCTGTGCTGCTGACAGGTAGAAAACAAAAGCTCCACAGGAGACTAACAGAGCTGTACAGATCAGCTGTAAAGCATGGGAGAAAGAGTAAATAAAAATAACAGTTGACGGACGAACGGAACTTATTCGTCCCCGTTCTTCTAACCACAATTGTTTCATATTTTACCATTGGGGCTATTTATTCTTATTTTTCATTCAAATTCAAATGTTACTGTCTTAAACACATCTCCTAAACCCCGTCCTCTGTGTCTGGCGACCGCCCCAGCGTTCCCCGGCTGGGGGAACCACTTTTTTTTGTTGTTGTTGTTGTTGTTGTTGTCGCTCTCCCAGAATCCTTTGCTCGAAAACGGACGCACACTGCCTTGATTTACGAGAAACTCGCATCTTTCTTTACTCCCCCGTGTCCCCTGGGTTGCCTCTCTGCTCTCAGACGGACACGCACGCTGACGCTGACGTTCACGCATTGTCCTGAAGGTCACATCATGCATATGGACGTGTGAAGCTGCGGTGACCCAGGTGTGCCTGCATATTAAAGACCGATTTGCCGAAGCCCAATGCAGCCAAGATGACGGTATTTATTAGGCATTAAAGCTGCGCTAGTGACCTACAGATCATTTCCACCCTCGTCGGTGCAGATGTCCTGTAAGTATTTTTGAATAGTTTTAACGCGTCACCTTTCATTGTACTACTGACACATAGATATTGCATTGGGTTGTTTAGACAAAAAAAGAGATTACATCGGAACTGGAACCTCAAACCAGACCCTGCCCCCTGCCGTTCTCTACGCGGTTGGACCAAAGAGGAGGCGGCGAGACTCACTGTCACATCCCACTCGCCAGGAAGCGTTCAGCAGAGAGAGATGAGTGTAAAACCTGTCGTCGCTTCCTTCTCTGCCTCACACACACACACACGCGCGCACGCCTCCTTTCCTTTGTATGAGTGTTTGTTTAAATTAGGTGCTCATTCAGTGGCCGCGTCAACAACTCATCATTACTGTAAAGAGGACAAAGCTGCTGTTTTTATATTAGTCTGGGGCATTCCTATAATTAAGACCTGTTGAGTGAGAACATTGTTAAATGACAGAACAATTCTATAGCTCCACGAAAAATGTTATAACGCGTTAGCAAGGAGCTAAGCAAATATATTCAAAGTCATGTTTAATATATCCTCAATACGACATTAACCGAACCAAAATTCCAAGCCTGTCGGTGCACGTCAGTCCACCGGGGTGTTGGCTCTACACGTGCAAACCACAGGGCTCGATTGCTTGGAAGCAGTCACAGCACTTTGCCGTGAAACAGGGCGCAAGGCTTCCCTGCCACACAGTCCCATCCGGTTATTGAACAAACCACTCCAACTGATCTGACAATGCAGGCGAAAGGGAAATTGTCCCTTGACCCTCTGCCAAACTCAAACAAAATGCGCCCATAAAAAGCGCCCATTCTACTGGCTGCCAGGTTTCTGCGTGAAATCCAGCTCAAGGATTTCAATTAAAAACAAAACTATTTCAATGCTCAACAGCTGTGACAGGTGTGAGGTAGCACTGGCGAGGCCTAATCGTGCGATCCTTTTGATACGGGACAGCTGATGCAGGTTGAAACGCTCAATGAGCCTGAGACGACATTAAGGTTATGCCAGCGGCTTGAAGATTACCGTCCTTTCTTCAACGATAAATACCGTCTAAACGACACTGTTTACCAAACAAACCGGCAGAGAGGACATCAGTGTCTGCCTTTCCCTTTCAGACAGAGATTAACTTCTTGCAATCGGCACGACGGAGATGACGTAAACCGGAGCACAGTGTCTCCATCTGGTTCTGTTCCGTTTGCTTGCGCGATACCTCCGATTAGTGCTTTGTCATTGTCGGTGTTCAGATTAGGATTAACCCCACGGACAGTGCGGGTCTGTGTGCATGTGTGAGTGCATAGCTCGAATGCTGGACAAAGACTTGATCATTATGTCCAGCATTTCGAGGTGCGGGGAGTAAACCTTTGTCCGCACTTTTTTTCTCTGGGACAAGCAGAAAAAAAATGAATCCCTTCTGTCACTGCTATATTTCACAAAAACAATTATTAGGGGGATTTTAGTAAGGCTAAATCTCCAGGCTAAACCTTTATTTTTGTTTCAAACTACAGATGGCGTTCTGTTCATGCAGAGCATGCGTGTGCGTGTGTGTGTGTGTCTACATGATGTGATAGAGACACTAACCTCTTATCAGCTTCTCCACGCACACAGCTGTGAATGAAATGATTCATTCGACTTCAAATGTTTTGCATAACCTGATCATTGGATTGTCAGTAAAAGTGAAAACTCTTGGTTTAAATAGAGCACGTGGCGGCGGAGTGTCGTCTTTGACGAGAAAGTCCCACATTCCCACACAAGAAATCCTAACCAATCGGTGTCATTTCCAAGATTAGAAAGAGGAAGCAAAAGGGCCAGATGAACTCAATATCCAGTTTGTGCGAGAGAGAGAAAGGGAGCGCGCTCCTGTCACCGTCAACGAGAGCAGGTTCGGGTCAGGTTGCCATGGCAACACGGACAAGATAACTTAATAGAGATAGTCGCGATGACGGTCTACAACCGTGAGAAAAATATTATCTGACCCCTTCAAATAAGCCCTCTTTCCTTGAAAATGTGCATAATGACGAGCATCTTTTCATTTAATGTAAGCCCAGACAGTTATTGAGGCCATTTTGCTCCCCGCATTAAAATGAATGGCCTTTTTTTTTTTTATATAATTCCTGACGCCTTCGGAAAAAAAGGTGTGTCTGGAAGTCTCTGGAGGTGTCCTGGCAACCATTGTGTCAGCGTACACCTGATACAAAACTGCTGGATAGATGTCGAGGTGGAGCTCATAAAAGCTCTTTGAACTTTGCGTGTCGAACTCTTAAAAGAGAAACAAACAAACGGAGCGGACAGAGGGAGCAAGAGAAAAAGAAAAATGAAAAGAAGAACAATAGGGGGGGGGGAGGGGTGGGGGGGGGGGGGGGGGGTTATTATACGGCCATTCATGTAGATTGTGGTTTGTTTTTGACATGAGAAGACCGGAGAACTCTTGAGTTTGGCCTATTTTGGGTTAGGAGCTCTAGGCGTATCAGTGACTGTGGGATGAAATGTGAGAGGCCCCGAGGCAGTGGATCGCTCCCAGCATGGAGCAGCACACATTTGTCTGTTTAATATTTTTCCAACGTTTTTAAATACGCTACCGAGTAGTAGTAGTTCCGATGGCTAAAATTATCTTAAAATTTAAATAAATTACGTCAAAAGGTTAACTATAGTAGCAAACTCCTCAATGAAACCCAAGCACAGAGCTCCTGAAAGGCTCCATTTTTGATTATTGAGCTAGAGTAGCCATTTCTGTCCATTTAATCAGGGCTCCCATTGATTTCCTGGATCAGCCGTCTGCACTGATTCCGCACATAAAACCATCAACTGTCTCTCTCTCTCTCTCCCTCCGATTGAGCTCCCCATTTCTCTGCATCTCCATCCGTCCGTTTGTTGCCCTATCCATCACGGTCCATCTGAGACACCTTTCCCATAACGTCCGGGGCTCTAATCAGTTAAGTAACTGTGCATGGCAGGTTATGCTCTGGCTTGACTGGAGAAATAGGCGGGCCATGCACCACAAAAATCTGTGTCTCCACTCCTCCACGTTGGCGCGGCATCACGGCAGTCCTAACCGTCTTCGAGCCAAACACACCTACACACACACACACACACACACACACAGACACACCTACACACACCTACACATACACACACCTACACACCTACACACACACAGACACACAGACACACACCTACACACACACCTACACACACACACACACACACACACACGCACACACACACACACACACACACAGACTCAGAAGGTCATATGCAGGACAGGCAATGGGCACCCGACTGTGCCTCCACCCTGGTGTGGCAAGGTCATGTTAGTCAATTAAGGGAGGGGTGGGGGGGGAGGGGCCTAAGCAGCAGGCCAGTGGGTCAGGTTGGGTCGGAAGCATTGATGCATGGAGTAAAGGAAAATAAGAAGTGAGGAATAAGTGACTTGGAAAGCAAGGACAATATTAGGCATTTTAAGCAATCATTAATAAGCACGTAGAGGCAGACAGAGGCAGCGGTGTTGAGAGGCTGGCACCCGGGTGCCGACAGCTGGCCTCCCCAGGTGGCGGGAGCCCGACTCGGAGCCCAAACGTCCTGCCACTCCCAGTCGGCGTCTGCCTCGTCACACTCATACACACATGCCCACTCTCCCAGGGTGCCGTGAGGCAATCGGCCCTCGTCTGCGTTCATTTGTATGCAGGCTATGCCTTAATTAGTTAGTCAGATCATCAATTAGTATAGCACCATAATAATAACGATATGTTTTTTTTTCCCCGAAGAAAAACCCACTTAATCATATCAAATGTCCATCCAGAGATGTCAACATGCAATTCAATTTCAATACATTCTATTAATTACTCATATCAAGTATTGATTTGTTCTCATTTACCAAATTATCTGAGACATTAATGTTTTCAAATGTGATTATTATTATAATGTCACTATACATATAATAGATATATACATGGTAATAATGATGACTAAAAGCCACTTATTATGCGATATTTCGGGCTTGTTAAAGGTGCACTTTCTGAACCTTTTGAATAAACCTTAAACAGTTCCGGTCTGACTGATGACCATTGATACCGGTATACATGTAGCCTTACACCACCCCTCTTATATATGCAATGCATGTGACCCCGATGCAAAACCCGATCCATCGACCTAACCTCGCAGACTGGCCACCCTGGTGCCCGAGGCGCTGCTGGCAATTGGCAACTGGCGATAAGGAGGTTTAGGGCTGACATGCTTCCGGGCTCATTGGTTTGACTGGTTTTGTTGAGTTGCAGTGTGGAACACTGGAGCGTGAGTGAGTGAATTGGTTCATCGATGTTAACGCAAGCCTTTTCCTAACCGAGTGAGACTTCAGGGGGCAGAGTCGTCCCACTTGTCTGGAAGGAGCTGGGCCCACTCTGGAAGAAAGTTCCACTCAACTGAGCTGTAATCTCTCACCTTGTCAATCAGGAGTTTATTATTAAAAGACATATTGTCATCCAAAGTTTAAGGCCCGTCTACTTGCAGTACGGGGATGAAGCAAAGAGCTCAAAACAACATCTTTGGGAGACCTGAACCTCTCGAATATCAGTTTTTATTCTGATAATATGAGGTAATATTGGACATATCTTTTTTTTCAATATATGAGGTCAGTAATTATGCTATATTTATAATGACAATGGTATTGACACGGAAACAAATGTGGAAATACACAAAACAGGGACAATTATTGAATTTTTGATCATCTTCATGTCAAAGACAACAATCTGTTTCACATGAGCATCTCTCATTGTTAGGCAGGCACATCACTCCTGCATCAATGGAGCCGATTCTGGGTCAAGCCCCATTTCCTCATCATCCGCCCACACCTCCTTCTCCCCCCCCCCCCTGTCTGCTCTGTCTGCTGCTCCACAGGAGGGGGAGGAGGGGGAGGAGGGGGGCACCAAAAGAATCAAATTAGCTGCCTGCATTTTCACGACAGACGGCCTTGTCAAGGTCACAGGGGGGCGGGCCAATTTCTGCTAAATTCCAATTAACTCTAACCGCCTTAAAGAGCAACCACCACGGCCATTAAGACTCCATTTGTTTTCTGATGGATACTAGGCACATTTAGCCTAAGCGTTTCTCAGCACCATGACTGGGTATAATTGAAGGACGAGCCTCCACGTTAATACTCGCAGGCTGGACGGTGTGTGGGATAAACTCCACCGACGAACCACAGTCCACTGTGTGGCAAATTGATTTGGTGTGTTACTGCGGTACGACTTTGGCTCAGGGAAACGCGGGATACAGTTCATAAAAGGAACAGGTTCAAAGGAACAGTCTTTCGTTAATGGAGTTCATGTTCCCCTTTTAACTAAGTTTTACAAGCCTTATAATAGAAGCACATGTGATATGTGATATGTGCCTATAACACGTATGTGACGTGTGTGAGAAATGCCATTTTGCATGGGATTAACCACAGGCCTTCATGTGTAAACCAAATGTCCCATGTGAATCTGACACTCTAACACAAAACGCTCCACAGAGTTTCACATTTTTTCTCTACTGGTGGTTTAGAGGATTTTGAGAATTTAACAAAGACACCAACTGCAGCACAAACACACCCACACGTTACACAGGGCAATAAAGGGCACAACCAATACATGCGCATACACACGGCCACCAAAATGAATGTGTTCACCTTTTTTCCTTTGACACACACACACACACACACACACACACGGCAACACACGCTGCAGACGCCGCCATGACTCTGCTTGTCTTTCTGTCTCCCTGGAGGCCTGGTTAGTGTTTCCACCACTCACCCACTCCATCACATCACATTTAATATGAGCTCTAATGCAGCCTGCCACCATGTCTGTCCGTCTGCAGGTGTGCGAGAGTCAGGGGCGCGCACACACTCAGACACAATCATATTCCACATATGTACGCCTGTGCAGAGGTGAATTATGCGAGGCTAATGATCTACGAAGGCCTACAGCATCGTGGTGGTGATTATTAGTAAAAATCGATTAAGACGAGACATTGAACTGTAGCAAACTGATCTTGACCAAACGTATCGCAGAAACTGACATTACAATGACCTCACATTCATTATGAGGTAGAAAAGTTTTCGTTTATCTGTTGGTTATTTCTTGCAGAATTCCGCCGTCTTAAAGCTTAAACCTGCTGTCGTCTCTTTTTCATTCACCGACAACGACATTAAACAAACTCAGACGCACAAACTCCAGCATAACTAAGCTACTTAGCCCTGAAGGTGATTATTGTCCAGCTGGTCTTACAAACACACACACAAGCCCTCACACACACACGTGCGCACGCACACGCGCACGAACACACACACACACACACACACCGGCGATAATTAAAGAAGGGGGAAGTACGGTTCATGAAAACCTCCCTAATTGATACCGGTACGACAGGTTATACAGTATATCTTATACAACACTTAAAATACCATTCATAATGACAAATAAATAAAGTAACTACAGTTGAGGCCGCTGTGACAACAACAGAATGGACGACACAACACCACCGCCGGCACGTGCAGCTGTGTCCAAATTATTCACACACGCAGTGTTCAGACGCGCACACACATGCATGTGTGCGTCCGCATGGATCCACGCGTCCATGCAGACACACTGACTGCATGTTTGGCAAAGGGCTCCTGTCTGCACACTGCAGCGGCCCTTTGGACAACAGACGGCACCCTTGCCAGCCAGGTCTACCTTTCTACCCTCCTTTGTGCCTTTCCTTTGTGTTGTGTTGTGTTGTGTTGCTCTGAATCACAGGAAGCGCCACTCTTTTCAAAAGAGGCAGTTTATTAATCTGGAGACTACCTAAGCCTCTCCGCTCCATCTTCGGCTCCTTCCCCTCCAACGTAATCTCTAAAAAATATAGCCTGGACTTCATCCCCATTCAGCGATTTCCCAGGATCCGTGTGCGTCTGTGTGTGCGAGCATGCTTGCGTGCATGTGTGCGAGCTCAGCACAGAGCACAAAGACCTGGAGGGACATCGGAACCATTGACACTGGGTCCTCTGTCTACACTCACCGAAGAGGTTCACTGTTTAAAGGCCCCCCCCTGCCCCGACACGCACGCGCGCACACACGCACACACGCACACAGACCCTGTTGATCTCCCTATGATCTCTAAGTGACCACAACAGAGTCAACATAGAAACATTTGTTACAAGTTTTATGAAAATAGGCAGATGGTTTGAAAAAGTAAATATATCTAATGCTATGAGGAAGAAATGTATTTTTGTATTTCAATTTAAAAAAAGGGCTTTCTTGTGGCTATGCAGCATAAAAGATATGGCTGTTTCTGAGGCCCCAAACGCTATGAAACACTGATAAGAGAAAAATGCAAATGTTCAGACTGAGGCGTCTTTCATTACTAACTGAATTCAAATGGATGAATTCAAATAAATACAGATCTACGTATGTGTGTGTGTGTGTGTGTGGGCATATCGGTGGTGGTGGTGTGTGTGTGTGTCTGTGGGGGGGGGGGGGGGGGTGTCACATTCCAGCATTTTGGTCCCACTTTCTTGCTTTATTCCATTTACAGGGAAGATAATATTGAGCTGATAAAAGAAATATATTTCTTATAGCTGAAAAACATATTTGAGGGAAATGTGATATTACATGGCACCATCAGAGAATATAGACAGCACATTCCGGATCAATGTTCAATTTTCTTTTTTGATTTTTTACGAAAAGCATGTTCTTTTCTTTTTAAGTAGGATTTCAGTTCAGTTTCAACCGTTTTTCTGTTTTCACTAAATCATGTCAGTGGTCTCATCCGCACCTCACAAAAAAGGAAGCGAACAGGAAGTGTGTATAGTCCAGCGGCAACTTCACAGGAAGTCATTCTGCAATGGCAGCACGCCATTCAGGAGTGCTGATGCACACGAAGAAGTTCATCAACAGACCGGTTGCACAACTCCTGTTAACACCAATGCCATGTCCACAGTTCTTTTTATCTATTATTTTAAATAAAGAAGATGTGGGGCACGAAATTCCACTCCGTCAGGGCCTTAAAACCCCCACCCATCTGAGAAACACTGTCAAATAACAAATACATTATTCACCTGTCATGGGACGCGTCATTAAGTGGAGTTATCCTCCTCATTGTTTGGAGACCAGGATTAAGGGGGGCAACTTGGCAACCTGACCAGACCTTATTCGATTCCTCTGGCAACTACAGCCTGCTGGTAAAGCCCGTGACTCTGCAAAGCCTGATTACGCAACAGCCCTGCTGTTCAAAACAACCGGTGGGAAAAATGGAATGAACAGAACTATTGTGACTGTCGCTGGGTTATATTTGAAAGTCTCAATGTTCTATCGCTCGCGTTTTTTAAGTCACAAACTTTCACGTCTGAAGCCTCCTCGTCGACAGCACAATAATAGTAATAGTAATAGTAATAGTAATAGTAATAGTAATAATAATAATAATAATAATAATAATAATAATAATAATAATAATAATAATAATAATAATAATGTAGAATTATACAGAGACACAAAGGCTGCTGAATATAAATAGCAGACGTTTAAACACAACCATTAGGGCTAATAAGTTCGAAGGGGGCCAAACTCAAAACAAAGCCTGTACACCGGCGTGAGGAGGAAGTGATGCTCCGCTCTGCGCTGGGTGTGTGCTCCGTCACGTTTCCTGCCCCTCTTCCCCCGGCCCAAGCCAAATCGGGGATTAGAAAAAGGGCTTCCAACAAGCAATCGGAGCTTTCACTTTCTACTGACCGGTGACAAACAAGACCTGACAAATGTCGAGACCGAGTGCTAGGAATGCACTCGTGAGGAGATTACAATTCAGCACTACCCTGTGACCGGTGCATAAAACTGCATGTACCGCGGTGGCTTTTGTCGCACGCACACAAACAGATACACACGTTGCGACCAAAGTCCTGCCATTCCCCCCACCCCCGGGGAGGTGCGTATCCCAGACAGAGCCTATGTGGCAAACTATAAACACACAGGAAACAGGCGAGACTGGTAGCCTGCACAGGACATACGTCCAACAACAAAACACCCCCGTTTTTCTTTTTTTTCTTAAACTCCCATTTAAAGCCTTTTGTGTATCAGCTGTGAGGGCCCCTTCCGTTGTAGTGTTTTCCGCTTACTCCTGTGTTGTTTTGAAGCCGGCGTTTTGGTCACGGGGAGGCAAAAAGTCTGCCGCGCATTTACTTGTCTGTGAGAGACGTTTGTGTTCGGGCACGACCCCGTTTTTTAAAAATCGCTTCGATCAAGACATGAGCGGAGGTTCAAATATATGAGAGCTTATATTTTACTCAGCTGATCTCCTGTGGCTCCCCTGAAGCCAAAAGACACTGCGTCATAGCCGTTGGAAAAAACTCCGGTCATCCACCTGAGACTCTGAGAGAACACTGAGTATTTTGTTTTTATTAGATCACTCAACCTCATCAGTGTCATCTTGGACCACAAATCGATTAAGCACACCAGAGTGAGATTCACCTGACCGGAGACCCCTGGGGTCACTGTTTCTGGCAACGGAGCTCAAATTAGACTTAGACGGGGGAGCCTCGGCGAACACAAGGTCAGACACCACAGCTTTGTGTTCGTGTCTATTAATACGCGGCGCGGGAGGCTGACTTGGCACTTTGCTGCAAGACAAGTCACTTGCTGGCTTTGGGGGGGGGGGGGGGGGGAGAAAGAGCAACGGTGCCGCAATCGATATGCAAAATGGAAATTTACACGCCGCTCATGAGTCTCATGTCAAGCTACACCCCCGGGTAGCTGCATGCACAAAAGGTGGGTTGTTGACACCCGCGGTATATCAGAGGCCGCCCTAACGTAAAGCCAATAACGTGGCAAACGCGGCACTCCGCATAAGATCAACGAGAAGAGGAGGAGGAGCGATCGGCGTGAGGCGAAACGGCATGCGTCTGTGAGTGGGGTTGTGTGGCGGGGGTTCAAATGAATGAAATGAGTCGGCTCGCTCTTAGAGCCGGTTTGCATTCGACTTTCGCATGAGTGAATGCTGCTGCATGAAAATGCAACAGTCAAGAAGGAATATTTTGCGTCTCGTTTGATTCGACTGCAATGCAGAACCATTGACTAGTGTCAGGCGCTGTGTGTGTGTGTGTGCCTGTGTGCGTGCGTGCGTGTGTGCGTGCCTGCGTGCATACATGCGTGTGTGCGCACGTGTGTCGGACCATCCTCGGGCAGTAAGGCCTGGATGTGGGATTGTAGGTCATGTCAGATATAGACATTGTTTAGAGAAAGCAGCGCAGACATTCAGGAAATGGATGCTGGCGACTCAGACTGTGTGTGTGTGTGTGTGTGTGTGTGCGTGTGTGTGTGTGTGTGTCTGCGTTGGTCAGCCCTTACAACAACCTCATTGACCTCCAAATGCACACACAAGCCACTCAAAGATGTGCGCTTCATGCAGCCTGCCTGGGGGCTCGCGCAACATGAGAGCAATTCAACGCCGTCCTGTGTTCTTTATAGTGCAACGAGACTTTCTCTGGGGAAGAAAAAAAAAAAAAAAACGGTACAGCAGGAAGTTATCTTTCTCTGTGTGTTTATTTGTGTGCCTCCCATTTCCTGTCAAACACTCAGTCACATTTGGTGGCAATCACAGTGCCCAAAAGTACACACACGGCGGATCACGTATGATGAAAAAGGAGGGGGGGGGGGGCCTCAGCCACCAGCGAAGCTATGTAATTAGACAAACTGTTAAATCGTAATGGGAACTTCGTGCTAATGAAACATTTTAGTGTGAGATTTTAAGGGTGGAAATTTGTATTTTGTGCAGCCATATCGGTCACCTTCACTCACTCTATTAAAAACCAAAGCTCCTCTGAGTTGCTCTGCAGATTTTAATCAATAACTTGAGTTGAGCAGCAGCCACCAGCTGTCTCTTTCTCTCTCTCTCTCTCTCTCTATCTCTCTCTCTCTTTTTTAGTCAACACCTCCCCGCCCCACTTCCTGTTACAGTTTGTCGCTGTGAACAAGCACAAAAGAGATTCTCTCAGCATCTGACTGACAAGTCACTCCCCTGGGGCCATCACATGCAAGGTACTCTGCAGGGCAACCCCACCACCCCCATCCCCCTCCCCATCCCCAACCCCCATTAGGTCCGTTCAATGGCTCCCAAAGTGGAGCCTGAGGAACTCTGCGGTGAAGAATAGTTCAGATGTACTCTTTTACTTTGTTGCAGCCGCTTTCCATTTTCCCAAAAGGAGGGGAGGTCAAGGAGGACGGCGTGTGTATTTAAGGACTCTCTCACCAGGACTATAAAGTGGGAGGCAGTGGGAGGTGGGACACCGTTTTGGGAGTCGCTGAGGGCCCGGTCGACCACCGACTCACGCTGTAAAATGAGCATGATTACAGACACACTCAAGCCTTCCAATTTCAGAAGCTGCCACCCGGCAAGTGCACATGTGCACGCTCTCTTCCAATCTGCATCGAGACTTGGCTCACACAATCAATAGGGCTCACTCAGATCCCTCTCCCACCCAAGCCAAGCTGCTGTGCTGCCACCGCTTTAGGCCGGCGTTCCCAGCAAAGCCAGTGGATGACACAGCTCTGATGGAGGGCATCTCTTTGTGCTCGCTTCCACGCCTCCACGGACAGGACAAAAAAAATGTGTATATATATATATAGATTTTAAAAATGTTATTTATCTGACACAGGCACATGTGAGGGGAAGATGCAGGTAGTGAGTGGCCTGTGAGACTAGTGATCCAAAAAATAGGTTTGGAGAGAAACGCCCATTCTCCTCCTGCCTGCACCTGGCTGCAGCTGTCCTTGTCCCATCACCCACATCCTGCTGTCTCACATCACCCCCAGGGTGAACATGTGTCCTCCGACATGCAAACACACACACACACACACACATGTGGAGATGGCCTGGCACCAATGCATGCTTTGCCTTATCACTACAGCGCACCACCCATGTGTCTTGCAACACAAGGTGCACGGCTATTTAACCCCACGGTGTCCCACGGCACACCACGGACAAATCAGGGGGGTTGCACGCAGACAATTGAGACACAATGTGTGTGTGTGTGATGCATTCAAGTGAGACACAATGTGAGACGATGTGCTGCGCTCACACTTACCTCAGCGCAACCTTCACGGAGCAGTCGCCCTGGCTCGCCATGCTCGCTCTCGCCGACGGGATGTGGTGGATCTGGGTTGTGTTGGCTTTTCAGCGTGTGTATGTGTGTGGGTCCGTGTGCGCGAGTGTGTCTCTCAGGTCAGCGGGGAGCAGCCGTCAGGACCTGGCCGCGGTCAGCTGCCTCCTCGGGACTCCTCCTGTCTTCACCTCCGCTGCGGCGCTCATGTTGTCTCCCACCGATCGGTGTGTGTGTGTGTGTGTGTGTCACATCGCGGGTTGTGTCTCCCCGTGGTCCGCGTGGGTCGTTAACATCCCGCTGAATGTGTGTCTGAGCTCTGCTCACACTCACGCACACACGCTCGCAGGCACACAGCGCGGCTCTGAGACGCGATCACGCCGAATGAGCCCAGACTGTGAACTGGAGGGGCGGTGCTGCCTTCAAGGTCCGTCGGACATTCTGCACTCTCGGCCAAAGCTGTCTTTCTCTGAAATCAACTCTCCACTGTAAAAGGAGGATAAGGGATGGGAGAATTGTGAATTACAAACAAATATTGTGTTACCACAGATGACTTATACACATGCAAAAACATCCCCTCCATGAAAAAGTTAGTATAATGAAAGAATCATTCATATCACAAACAAAACGAGGAACGTTGTGTTTCACTTCCATATTGCTGGAGGAGACAAATGAGACAATCTACAGCAATAATGACCAAAGGGGATGCAACAATCTATAAGCAGTAAACACTGTCTTTTAGTCCTCAGTGCAAGTGAAGCGGCATAGACACTGGACTCCGCATTTCCCACACCGCTAATGGATAGTTTCTTGTTGCTTTCCAAACCCCAAAGGCTTTCCTTCAAGAATCTTGAGTTTGGAGCCCAGTCTGAAGTAAATTCGTTTTTTCCATCCCCAAAAAGCTTCCCCCAGAGCCACAAAAGATATTATTCACACTCAAAGTAGTAGTTCTCCTGACAAGTAAAGCGAACTCGGTGTATGAACTCAGAAGGAGGGGCCCCTCTAGAATGTGGCAAAACTACAACACCAAAAAACTCCACAAAAAATAAATGTTGCTATCTGACGTTTTGTAAATGTATTAGTAGCAATTACTCAAAGGTTCTCAAAGGTAAACATGAGTAAAACGAATTGTCGTTGTGTCATGGTTTTTATTTGTTTGTTCTTTACATATTTTAAGTAACTTTAGAGTGAAAATGCCGTACTTAACACTCTACTAAAGAAGCTGACTGACTCTATAGCTGTAGTTAAGAAGTAAAACGATGAAATGAAGTAACAAAAAACATGTAAAATGAATAGAAAATAATTGCTTAAATTACACATACCCCAAAAAGCCTCCTAAATACAACACTAAATGCAATCTAGCTGAAGAAATTTCAAATGAACGAGGGGCAGTGACTCATTAGTTTTCATTATCTCTCAATGATAACACAGATAAACACGCGGTCCTTGAAGGCATCATACTGCGCATTCGATTGACAGCCACAACAGCCAATTGCTGAATTTGCACCGCCTTTGTCGTACACTGTAAACCAATCAGAGGGCTTATTGTGGCCGCGTGGCCCCGCCCGGAGACACACCCACGGCGTGCAGTAAAAATGAAAAAACTGCTGCAGATTGACTCAGTTAAACACAGACAGAGGGGGCCTGAGGTCAAAGGTCAAAAGTAATGCAGAAGTTATTACGTTCCTGCACAAGATGGAGCTGATTTGCTCTGGCCTGGATGGGAAGTTAAACTCTGCTCACTTCCCCTTACTGCTGAGTCAGAGATCTATAAAATGAGAAACTGAATGCACTTAATGTTCCTCTTCAGTTTCTCTCTCTCTCTCTCTCTCTCTGTCACTCTATTGTGTTCATTTCAACATTTACTCTGGATCTATATATTTAGTTTCTTCCAACAGGATTATGTTCAGTGTGTGAGTGCAAGTGGGGTTGTGTGCGTTTGAAACAAGGAGTTGTTGTCAGAAAAATATAAAGAAATCAAATGATACTGTGTGTGTGAGTGTTTGTGTCCGTGAGCCGAGGACTGCGTGGTTAATGTTAATGCTGATCGGCTACATTCTCCAGAATCAGTGCTGGATTCCAAACAAGATTATCATGGAGTTATGAGGATAAAGCTAAAATCCTCCTAGACCTGCTGGGGAACAGCCACAGGGCTCTAACACACACAAACAAGGGTGGCGCACACACAAAACAAACACTTGCCTCATTTTGTATGGCGAACTTCTAAGACCATGTCATATGATCTGTTACATAATGAAGCTGCACTACTTTTCTAATGTTCATGCGACTTGACTCTTTGCAGGTAGGTGACCATTTCTTTCTTTTCCACCTTTGCTGATTTGCACACCTCTGTACCACCTTATCCTGAAATCACTTAAAATGTGAAAAGCCTATTTCATAAAAGCGTACTGTGTGGCTTACAAAATCCTGCAGATTTTTCAAGACTGCAATTGCCAAACTGCATTATAATCAGTGTATTTGGGGCCACATACTCAAAATAACAGCACCCTCACTGTATGAGAGCAGTTAAAATACAAACATTTAAGCTGCCCCCCAGGTTCCGTCTCTCAACTATTCATTCTCCAACTGGGGTTTGGCTACTTCAAATATCTACACACACACGCGTGCACACGCACTCACACACACACACACACACACACACACACACACACACACACACACACACACACACACACACACACAAAGCTGTCCAAGAATGGTCCTTATTACTGCAGCATATGCTTCTGTCCGTTTGCTGCATTCTTTTTGAAGGAACTTTACCAGATGTGGAATATTGCATTCTGAAATGGAATCTCTTTTTAGCCATTCTTAAAATGGTGTAAAATATACTGAAAATGAACAAGAACATTAGTTACCATATGGAGAATAGGCCACAGTGAAAGGTATTGAAGCCATATATCTTTCAAATTAGGCCCAAACTGAAAGATGGATTTGCAACAAATGAAATCCAATCCTCCATTTAATTTCCCTCACCTGTCATTTTCCTCTTTCGGTTGGAAAAAAAAAGTAGATGTAAGACAGCGCATCTGAGATGGAAGCCGTAACTGCACCCTAATGTATTCTCCATCCTTTTTCTTTGATGTGCCTCTAATCCCTCACATGCGTGTTTTTTTATAGCTATATTTGGCTTTGAAGCTCCATAAACTAATCCTCCATTCTTTACCGTAACAAAACAGTTACAATTGGCCAGGATTACGCAAGCACGCACTTGGCGTCTCATTGGCTGGCAAAGAAAGAGGTGCACCCGCCAAATAAAACGTCAGCCGGTTATTTCACGTGTATTTCTTTTTTTTGTATCCATCCTTTTCCTTCACAATGAGACTACGCTCATTTTTCCCGCGGTGTCTGTGCTTCAGGATTTTTACTTGTGAGGACCTGCTTGTGTTTTTGGGTGTGTCAGCTGCAGTGCCATACAGCAGAGCAGGTTTCTGCCAGGACCACTATATCCCAGAATGTTGGTAAATATTTAAAAAAAAAAATCATTTTTCTGGGTAATACTCTCCAAATTCTATACCTTCTCTGTGAGGTTTGCATGCAACCGGAGGAGCGGGTCCAGTTAAATACTAGTCCCACATTGAGGCCCCAGGACATCCCACAAAGTCAGGTTTATACCTCGGGTGTTTGTACAGGCCCTGCGGACATCGACTCGTGATGTCCCAGTGAGGCACATTATCATACACGACACAGCTACATCCAGGGGGCCAAGAGAGGCTGTAAACAACTTTTTCACATATTCTGTTGTTTTCTCACTGGTGTAGTTGTAAACCAGGAAACGAAGGGCAAACTGTTTACACTGTTAATAAACCGCAGATAACCTAGCGGTTGCTGATCAGTAACGTGTCATGAACACGATCTACTGCAGTGAAGATCTACAGTCCAGCCTCCATCCCAGGGCCAAACTCTGACCCACATTTTTCCCTCGTCTTTACCCTGGCCGTGATGCTTCCCGCTGGGCTTTGCCCGGGCGGTGACTGGGGTGGAGGGTGGAGGGTGGAGGGTGGTGGCTCTTAGTGGCTGCTGCGGCCTCAGGGTGTTTCAGAGAGGTACTGACTCTCATTGACTGAGTTACTGCTGGTTCAGTGGTGAGTTTGAGTGTCTGTGTGTGTGCGTGTGTGCGTGTGCGTGCGAAACAAGGAGTTGCTGTTGGAGGTACAGTATATATATAGAAATCAAATGATACAGGGGGATGTACAGAAGATTAAGACCGCTCCTCTGCCGCGAGCTCGCTGCTTTTAGTCACAAAAGACAAATGGAGTCCCTCTGTGTCAGCTGACGACAAATGAAAGAAAGACCACCTTTATTAGTCCCACAATGGGGTAATTCAGTATACAAGGAGTACGTCGGGGACCTCCTTATGGCTCCGGGGACATTTTAGTCCTCAGTCCAACAATAACTGAAGAAAAGAGCGCACACCGGTTACGTAAGCAGATTGAAAGGTAAACCTTTGGGGAAAACAATGTTCCCCTTGAAGGTTGACCTGTGCGGAGGTTAAAGCACACCGTTGACCTCACCTGTGCGGGACAGCTTCCTCACTGCCAGCCCCAACTTTCTACATCCAGTTTGATGATGTCCAGAAAAACACATTGCACTTTTTGAATAAAAGAAAATAGGCGACACTGATCAAATTTGCCTTCAATTATGAGCCGGTACGATGTATATCAGTGTGGAATATATTGCCCATAACACCTACGCGTCTAACGTTTGAAACGAAACCCATATTCAAAAGAAGTCAGGAACTCAGGTCCTGACATTAAACGGTATTTGAACTGGATCCAGCTGTGATTTTAAAGGTTAATAGGTAAATGGCTGGTTTTATTGACTCGCCATGCCAGTGATCTGTTATTAAATTATCATCACTACCTAAGCTGTGCGCTCAGTTTGTTGTCCTCTTACCCTGCCACCTACCCTCTCCTCTCTCTAGGGGCATCCAGCACCTTGTTTCTATGGAAACGGCACTCTGAAGGAGGCGAGCAGAAAAGGGACAGGAAGAGATGCTGAAATGGCAGAAAGGCCTCTTTGTACCCTCTGAGGCGCTTAAGACAGATTGGCCTAAGGAGCGTATAAAGGGTTGGTCGCACACCGGAGCATCGACTCCTGACTTCTCCTTGAGGATAAAGAACCAGAGCCCTGAAGATGACATTTACAAGACTGAATTTCATGAAACACCGTTTTGGGTACAGCTACAGAACTGCAGCATTGACTCTATATGAACGGTCTATTGCCACTGAGGCCATTGTGTAATTTACGTATTTAATTCGAGAGCTGCGACTAACATGTTAGATCGCATTTAGCATTCCTTGAGCGTATGCCAGCATAGCATATATAGACACAAAAATCCCCCCCCCCCCCCCCCCCCCCCTCCAACAAAAAAACACCCCCCCCCCCCCCCCACACACACACGCAGATTCACATTTTCAAAGCAAACACTCACAATATAAAATCACTCATGCAAAGAGAGCAAGAAGTCTCAAGCTTCTGTTCCTGTCTGCAAACGTTGCACCAAGACACATACACACTCTTTCTCTCACACATACACACACACATACACACCCAATTCTCTGTCTGAAAATTGGATTGCCACTCCCAAATAACTTGATTAGAAAGAGCCTTCCTCTCACACGGGGGCCGTATCGCTTAATAAAGCTAAGTGCACCGACACGCCTGTGCCCACACTCAAAACACACAAACACGCACGTATGGACTCACACAAAGCACTGCAGGTCTATATATCAACCCGCTATCACACTGCGCAAGTTTCATTAAAAGATTAAGTGTGATAAATAACAGCTGGAGCAAACAGCTTCGAAACTGATACTAGGTCAAACACTGACCCAAAATAAACACCACATTCATTCATTCACCCCAGTCTCTTGTGTGTGTGTGTGTGTGTGTAGGAATTGTCACGTTGGGATCAGAAAGCTACCAATAGGCCAAATGACAGCATCAGGCTTGAAAAAAATGATCTTCTTTAAGTCAATACATTCCTGTGCTGTCACAACGCAGCAGTATGTGGCAGAGGCAAGAACCAGGCATGGAGAACCGCTATGTTCTGATGGAACGTAGGCTATTAGATTACTGCATTGTGGAAAATTACAAACCACACGCAACCGTAACAGAGCCCCATGAACAATATTGATCTCTCTGCTTTGTCTGACATAATGATTTAACAATGTTAAAACAAGTAAATGACATCTCTGAAGAAAGTACACTGCGAAACTGCCTTGAATGTGTCTGAAAAAGCAGTTTAAGGGCAGTTAAGGCTGAAAAAAAGGGAAAGGGATGAAGAATGTAAAGTGCAGAGGGAGCAGACACGGGCATAATGCCGAGTGAGAATGTGAGCAGTAAAACATAAAAAAAAAAATGAATCGTCCCTTTTGTTAATCTGTCTCTTAACATTTTTCAGCTGCATAAGTGTGCATTTCAGTTTGGGGAATATTTTCAGGAGGGAGAGTACACTTTTTTTTACTTTTTGTCTCAGAAATGCCACATTAGAAATGCCCGAAGACAGCTTGAGACGCATTTAAGTGACATCAGGAAAAGTAGAGAGACAGGACGGTGTAGTTAGATTGCAGCTATGTGTCTCCATCTAGTGTTATAAACCAGTCTGTCCATCACTGGCCCAGAGGCCTTTCAAATATTTCACATTCATGTTGATCACTGTGTCATCATTGGCAGAGCTGGGAATTCAGACTATGAACGGATTCATAACTGGGAACATAAAGATCTGGATATGAATAATTGAAACATTGTTTTCTTTTGATTTTGAATGAAATAGTTCCTGTCGCTGCAATTGTTCCACCTGTTTACACCTGTAGAGGATCTAATATGAGACTCTGGCACCACGAGTTTGACCCAAGGGAATTGTTAAAAATGATTAAGCAATAAAAAAGAAATATCGCACGAGAGGGTGATGAGGTAACTAACCTATGACCTAAAAAAAAAAAAAGGGAAAGGGGAATGGATACGGCCATCTGGGAAAGCCACACACTGTGCTACTCCATTCTGCGGCTCATTTAACTATTAATCATTGATCATCCTCCCCTGGAGAGGAAACACTCAGCCACACACACACAGACATTAAACACACAGGAGCGAGAGAGACGGTGTGGAGCGGCTGCGGTGTGCAACAAGCTTCAGCGTCCGGTGTGTTTCTCCATCACCCAGGATCCAGGGTTTGTTTTTTGTTTTTGTTTTTTTGTTGTTGTTTTTTTTGGTAAGGACCACTGTGGAAGCAGGGCTTTTAAAGCAGGAAAGTGAAGGTTGACACTGGAAAGGTTCTGATCAGAGGGGGAACCACATCTGATCACAGCAGAGACAAGAAGAGGAAGAGGCCTCACCATGCTCCCTGCCCAGGAGGCAGCCAGGATCTACCACACCAACTACGTGCGCAACGCCCGCGCCATGGGCGTCCTGTGGACCGTGTTCACCATCACCTTCGCCGTCATCACCGTGGTGGTCTTCATCCAGCCCTACTGGATCGGGGACAGCGTAAACACGCCGCAGGCCGGCTACTTCGGCCTCTTCCACTACTGCATCGGCAACGCGCTCACCTCGGAGCTCACGTGCAAGGGCAGCGCGCTCGACTTCGGCTCCATCCCGTCCGGCGCGTTCAAGACGGCCATGTTCTTCGTGGGCATCTCCATGCTGCTGGTGGTGGGCAGCATCGTGTGCCTCAGCCTCTTCTTCTTCTGCAACGCGGGCAGCGTGTACAAGATCTGCGCCTGGATGCAGCTGGCCTCCAGTGAGCTGCGCACGCGCTTCTTGCCATACAGTTGATATCTTGTACATAAACAAAACAAAACAAAACAAACAAACAAACAAAAAAAAACATGCATCAGGGTCTCTTATATAACATTACTATTCAGACCATCTCCGCTGTACAGTCTCACAGAAAAGCAAAAACAAATGCAACTCCAAAACAAGCCTAGTACACCATCTCTTATGCCGCTATTGTTAACTTATTATTTATAAAACTTGACACAAAAGTCCAGATGGATTTTATGTATGATTCAATACCAAAGGGCAGCAACACATTAAGGTGAATCATATGATTTAATATGTCTTTTCATGATTTTATAGTGTGGGGGTGGTTATCCCCTCACAGAGTATCACTTAACCAACTTGGCATATTGTAGCCGTAACAACTGGAGTAAAAAGTATAATAATATTGTATTGCAGGTACACCTTGAGGCACGACGAAATGTATCCACATACTCTGCAAAAATGGTTTTGTCTGTAATATCTGGGCACAGAGCAGGATAGATACAGAGCAAAAATACATAGCAAACTGGAGCTGGTGATCTCTGTAGAATTGTTGCCTTCACAACACACACACACACACACACACACACACACACACACACACACACACACACACACACACACACACACAGGTGTGTATGTTGCTGCAACATGACGCAGCGTGTAAACGGATGTCGCTGCAAGAACAACCTGGAGCTGGGCTCTTCCTCTTAGAGACACATCTGCTGTCTTCGTCAATGTGTACTCAATACCGAAATTCGGAGTGACGCAACTTCTCCGCGAAACGCGTTTGATCATGTTTGTGTCCAGCGCAATGGAAGAAGCCTATGTATTAGTCAGCCGACCAGAGGTGGAGAAAGTGAGGTCTTTAAGTGGGTGTTTAAGGTGCAGAAAGGGAAAGTGAGATGAGGTTTCACCTTGTCACCCGATATTTTAGCTCCACATGCTGAGGCAGGAGCTCCGGAGGCCCAGCTGCCTGTGTGCACCGTCAATAATGAATGAACTCGTTCCTCTTTCAGGGAAACTCGACACTGCAGAAATGCAACTCACTTGTGTGGTTTTGGCTCAAAATCCTCCTTGTGAGCACATCTTGGCCAGTGTTCACAACTGTAAAGGTCTATAGGTATGGGGTATAGGCATTTAGTCACAACTATAGAGTGTGTGTGTGTGTGTGTGTGTGTGTGTGTGTGCGTGCGTAAGTGCTTACATTTAATTTCTCTGGAGGCTTGTCGTTTCAGCTCTGGAGGTGCAGAGGGTGATTTGCCATCAACATAATCAAGATGCACTTCTCCAAAAAGTCAATATTTACCAACAATAAAAGTTCTCCTCAGGTTCATCACACTTCATTCGTTTGCAGATTTTAATGAGCAATTCAAGATTATGGTCAAAATAAATGTCTGTTAACGGTAGTAGCCGCTTTTCACACATCCTGTGGCTTCCTCCCTGCCTCTCAGGTACGTGCATGGTGATTGGCTGCATGATCTATCCCGACGGCTGGGACTCAGAGCCGGTGAAGCGCATGTGCGGCCAGCGGACCGACAAATACACCCTGGGCAACTGCACGGTGCGCTGGGCCTACATCCTGGCCATCATCAGCATCATGGACTCGCTCATCCTCTCCTTCCTGGCCTTCAGCCTGGGCAGCAGGCAGGACAAGCTGCTGCCCGAGGACTTCCAGGTGGAGGGCAAAGGTACCGGGCAGGCGGGGGGGGGGGGGGGGGAAGTTTTAAGGGAGGGGGGGAGAAGTTTTAAGGGAACAGGGAAAAATATTGAATACATTTTATTTTTGTTTAACTTATGATTTTGGTAAAAACATTTTTCAACAATCATTGACATACATCTTAGCTCAGTGTATATGTTGAAAACCCATCTGAGATGCAGACATGTTGGTTATAAGATTGTGTGAACTTACTGCATGACTCAGTAATGCTGCATTCCTCTCCACCACAGATAACGCATAGAGGCCCCTGAACACTTCAGTGAGCAGAGATGGACAGGGGCCGACACGTGGGATTCAGACGTACTCGAAGGCTTCAGGACATTTTTATTAACTTTTTTATTTTAGGTCCCAGTTTCTCAACATGTTTCTAACTTCAGCATGAATTCTCTTGAGTGATTTTGTTATTTGAAATTGCTGGACTATCCACTTGAGCTGTTTTTTTGTTTTTTTTTAATGAAATAAACATTTGTAAACATGATTGAAGTTATTTCATGTTGTCCTCTCCCAAGCACAACCTGACAAATGGGATTGTAGCGAACATAAAACGTTTGTGGTGTATGATCAGACACCAAATTAAACCTTTGCCACTGGATACCCATGCAGTAGGAATCACGTGCATCATCCATCTCTGAATGCTGTACGCTTACAAGTGATGACACATGCGGCGAAATACGTCCAGATAAGATTTTGAAAAATATTTATTCTTATTGCCTACAGAAAAAAAACGACCACAATATGAAGAGAGGAGACACAGAGAAGATATTTTGTAGAAAAATAAGAAAAATGGTTTCGAGGGGAATTCAAAGCCTTATTACAGCATCTATGTTTAGTACAATCTTATTTTTAATCCAACACCTCCGTGTGCAGTGGAAATACTTGAAACGTAACTTTTATTCACCGGTCACTGGAACATTCAAGACATTTCTAAAAAGTGTAAAAAAAAAAAAATGCTTTAATGTTGTAGCCCCTGCCTTCAATCATCACTACCGACAGACTCTTTGGTACTGTACTCACAGGGTGTGAACTCACTTACACTCTGATTGTTAATATCAACATTGGTTCGGAAGCAACGCATTACAGGTAAATAGTTATAGATTGTTCACGTTATATTGTTCCAATGTCTTAATTAATAAAACAATACCGCTTCTAAAAAAGAAAAGAAAAAAAAAAAGAAAAAGAAAAAACCTATACGACCAGAAGTCCAGGATCACACAGAGTGATTTTGGACCCGGAGCCTCTTCCCAGACAATGTTAAGGTGTATTAAACTTAAGCTTCCTAAATCTGTGGTGCACTCGGTATACAAATGTACAAAACATTTTCGAGGACAAAGCTAATTTATCAGCGCTAAGAAGAAAATACTGGTCGCTCTACATGCCCGTTTGCATTATGCAGTTATTAATTATGAGCACTTTGCACACAATTGACAGCCAAAAGCATAAAAGTTGGCACGGCTAAAATGACATGGCAAATAGAGATGGGTCTGGCTAATGGTTTATCAAAAATGATAAGAGCATGTGGTAATAGTTACTACTGTTAACATGTCTTCTGCCTCCTGCATTTATAGATAAGTGCAAATTTCTTTTAAATCCAACAGAATCATTTATTCTATCTAAAGTTACAGAGAAGAGGTGCTGCAGAGAAAGAGCTGGAGTCAGGAGCGAAAATGAGAAGACAAAGTCAATAAGTCCCCTGCAGCAAGTATATATAAAAAAAAAAAAAAAAAAAAAAAGGGGGGGAGAAAAAGAAATATGGGGAGAAGCCCTCAAGTTCCTTCTATGACCAGTGTAACCCGTAACAAAAAAAAAAAAAAAGGGGGGGAGAAAAAGAAATATGGGGAGAAGCCCTCAAGTTCCTTCTATGACCAGTGTAACCCGTAACAGGACAAAGACTAAGGGGCAGTCTCTCTCGTTCCGATGTTGTCCAAATGTGTGTCGGTGGCCACGGGGATCCGCGACCCGAGGACACGGGCGTGACGCAGTCCCGGACGCGAGTGTGTTAATTTACCGTATGTTTTCAGGCTGAGAATCTTTGAGCCCGATGCATCCCCTTATGACAATGGCAGAGTGGAAGCGCGCGGCCACTAGGCCGCGAGCCACTGGTGCGAGAGGCACTGGGCCGCCGTGGCCCTCCTTTCAGGCACCACGTCCAGCATTGGCAGCAGGAAGCTGCTGAACGTGTGCGCCTCCTCCTTCGTCCACTCGTACTTCTCCACCAGGACGTCCATCAGACCCCACGGCTTCAGCTTGGTGATGTGACGCAAGTCACCTGAGAGAAAACGGTCGCAGTTCAGTATCATCAGACGAACACGACGTAGAAACGAAAGCATTGGTGATAGTGCGTTTACCTTTCTTGTTGAAGAACTCCTTGGAGTATTTGCCTGCTACGATTAACTTCCGAGGAACTTTACCCAGCAGCTCAATGATCAGGGCTATGTGATCTACAGGGAGTCAGAGGAACACACAGGTGAGGACGCGCCAAAGTAAAGACAATTATTGGTTCTGGCTGTAAGATTCCACTGCATTAGTTGGTCAAATTGCAATCCGTCACTCTTCTCTCTGTAGATTTCGCAATCTACGTTTCCTTTAATTAGTCTAGCATTCACACTTAATCCTAATCCCATCCCTCATTTTTACCCCTCCCTCTCCTCCACCATGCTCTGAAACCAAGTGAGAAGGGACACTGGATGAAATCTTCTACTGCGAAAATCCCAACGTTGCAGCTGAAGTTTAGTTACGCTGAACGAAAATATGCAGAAATGCAGGATTGGCACGCACAAATCATCCTGCTGGCCAGGTACAGAGAGATCAGCCTATTCCTGATACAAAGGGAGCACAACACACTGAAAATATATAAACTAAAATAACAGAAAGGGTAAGATGGGATTTCTTTTTCACTTCATCCTATTCTCCTATCCCAGAAGAAATCGGCGCACCCCGACACCTGCATGCAGTCGGAGAGAAACTGGGCCTTACTTCCTCCTGTCTGGTGCACTGGAAACATATGAATTACAGGTGTTCTCGGGGGAGACAGATACTAACCCTCATCCCTGGAGTAGTCTTCTCCAGAGTGGGGTTCAAACAGATAATCTCCAGTCGCAAGTTCAAAGGCCTATGGGAAATTGTCACAAATTAATATAATAAAATAAAATGTGGATTTAACGCTCTGTGTTAATATTTCTGCATGTGTGCTGCAGTAATGTGGGTGTGTGCGTGCGTGCGTGTTTACCATGCAGGCGGTGCTCCAGATGTCTGCCGGCGTGCTATAGCCGGAGCCCATCAACACCTCAAGAGAACGATACTGCCTTGTCTGGATGTCATCAGTGAAATGTTTATGCTGCGAGAAGAACAGAGGAGCCGTCAATGTAGCCACTCCGAATACAAATGATGGAGCGTTTTTTTTTATATTGCCAGTCTGCTCGTAGAAGAAATTAAACCTGACAACAGGCTCATTGTTTTCCAAGTTCCCAATTAGAGCCCTTTACAGTATGCAAATATGCTAAAATATGTATTTTGACTCACCACCCAGCAGGCGTTGCCGAGGTCAGCGATCTTAACCTGCAGCTTGTCAGCATTGAGAGGCTCCAGGGGGTTTACTAACATACCGCCTGAGGCTCCTTGGAGACAGGAGAGGGAGAGCGGGGTGGAGGAGGACCAGGGAGAAAAGCGGCGGAGACAAAAAGGTTCAAATGAGACACGGTGAAGAAACGAGCAGACCTCTTCCAGTTGAACTGGGTCAGCCTCTCAAACCTTCACAAGCAAGCGTCACGTTACAGCAATTATTCAAAGTAAGCTAGGATGTGGGCTATAAAGTAAAGATCATGGGTTAATATTGGAACAAATAAGGCATTATTATTCACATGGCGGATTTCGATCCTCGTGGTACATAGACCTAGTGGGAAATGAAGCGTTTCCATTTTACCATTCTGACTGCTCTCCTCTTCATCTCCTCCTTTGGTCTCCCCGTGAATGTCCATCTGCTCCTCCCTCTTCTCCACCTTGTCTCCCTCCTTCAGCTCCACGGTGACGGCGTCCGGGCCGAGGGAGGCCGGGAGCGGCCGCAGGTCCGCGTCCGGGTCCCCAGCCGAGCCGTTACAGGCCTGATGCTCTGCCTCGCGGCTCAACGTGTCGGGGGCCGCTGTGTCGTCGTCCGCGGCGTTGTTCGCATTCCGTTGGTCCTCCTGCTCGCCCGCTGACTGCTTGGTGCCGTGATCCTGGCTCTCGGGGCTGGCCTCGCTGTCCGTCGCGGAGGCGAGGCCGTTGAAGTTCACGTCCATTCCGTTCTCCTCCTCGGCCACGTTGCGCTTTCGTTCGTTTCCTTCCGTCACCTGCGGGGGCTGCTCGGTGGAAGCTGTGTCTGCCGCAAAATGGATCGGTTAGCCGCACGCTCCACCATACCAATCAAACGATTTAAAACCCAACATCCAATGCAAATAATAATAAATAATGTATCCACTATCCGACACTGGAACCGAGGAAGAGCATCATGTGGTTGTGTACCTGTCAGAGCGTGGTTGGCGATGTCTTGCAGCGTGGCAGACAAGGACACGGTGGCCGAGGAAGTCGTGTCGTCCGTGGTTTCCGTCGTCGTCTCGTCCTCTTCTTCGTCGTCACACCCTTCAGGTGTGACACCTCCCTCCATGTCCTGGATCCTTTTCTCCAGCAGCTCGGCCTGCTTCTTCTGCTTCTTCTTCATCTTCTTCTTTTTGTTCTTTGACATTTTGGCCATCTGGCAAAAGAAGGCACGAGAAGAGGTTTGGACCGGGACTTGCCTCTAAATGCGTTTCTGTTTTTGTCGTTGCACAAAACCCCAGGTCACGAAAAAAATGGGGTTTAAAAATGGAACTCACTGGCTTGGGCGGTGGTGCGGTACTCACTGCAGGAAACGGGGGGGGGGGGGGGGAAAAAAATTAATAAGAGGATTACATTATGACATATGTGGCATAACTGCAGCCTCTCTATAATTAGTATTGGGTTCGGGTGGCTGATTTGATTCACACCGAGCTGTGCTAATGTCTCTGCAGCAGCACCCCGCTCAGCGGGAGTCGCACACTCCTCTGAGCAAGCTGGTAATTTCCATATGCAATCCAGTCGTGACTCACCGCGACACCCAGCTAAGTGCTCCTCTTTTATTAGAAACTTAAAACGCGCTTTAAAGTCCACCCCTTTAAATGTCTGGAATTTCGCCCGCAAGCATGCTTCAACTTTCTCCTCATTTATGGCCAATTTGTGCCCATTACACTACAGCTCTGATAATAGGTCCAATGAAAGAATTTAATTAATTAAGAACAAAACTAATTACCTGTTTAAACGGTCTTAACCCAAGATAAACAAGTCAATAACCGGCATTTCCACCGAATATGGAACACATCAGCCTACCGCCGGCGGAGACTCTGTGACATCTAAACCGCAAACCCAGTGGCTGTGAGCAACACCCGATCAAACCAGCAAAGTTGCTCGGCAGAGGGCTGAGGAAAAATGAACGGTGGTGACCTGCAGAGCCCGAGGGAGGCGCGGCGCCCGTCTTCTGCCACTGCGTTGCTTCGGCGGCCATTTTCTTGACGTAGGGCTCGTTGACAGTCAGCAGAATGTTCTCCGGCTTGATGTCGGTGTGGATGATCTTACACTTGGTGTGGAGGTAGTCTAAACCGTGCAGAACCTGCGGCGCAGCAGAGACCACGTCATCAGCTTGGACGCAGGCAAACAAATATATACGTTTCTTTCGATTAAATGTATAATCCAAGAGTCGAGAGAATCCAAAACTAAATATGAAAAACAAAGTCGAGCTATATTTTTTAAAATTTCATGTATCTACTTGCTTCTGTGTTGGTGCACGTTACCTGTCGTATGATGCTTTTAACACATGGCAGGGGGAGGCCTTGATAATTTGATTTGATGATCCACTTCAGCAGGTGATATCCCAGCACCTCAAACACCATGCACACGTCTCAGGACATGCACGGTTAAGGAATAATAAATTCAGCTATTACCCTTATCTCAACTTAACCATTCTGATAATGCACGCGCACACACGCAGACAAAGACAAAAACAAAAACATGGGAATCAGCTCAAATTCTCGAAAAGAGACGACAAAGACTGCGTATTAACGTGGGCCATGCCTGTCAACGCGCTTTCCACATACATCACAATAGCCAACTTCAGTTAGCAGGGGAGGTCTGGGCACGCTGCCCGAACACACAGCTGCAGACTGGGTGGCGTGGGAGAGAATGTCACTGCATCGGAGACTGTGGCACTTAAGAATGGCCAGAGCGGGCGGCTAGGCCGATGTCCGATAAACATCTGTGAACCACGAATAGCGGCACTCAGCGTGAATGCGTGGGTGTAATCAAATTTGCCGCAGAACTCCAGCCACCACTTGTCTGCCGCTTAAACGGAATCCGGTCGCCACAACAATTTGCATTCAGTCTCCGTAATTGTGCTCAAACTCTGTCCGCGGTGCGCTCGTGTCCGAAAATGACGCAAACAAATGCGGCCTTTAATAGGCAATAACACTAGTTAGAATGCGTGGCCCGAGAAGACGCAGTCTGATCCCGGGTTGTTTAACACGAGTAGCCATTTGGCCCGGAATGAATGTAATTAACGCAGCCAAGCCATCAAACGGAGACAGAACCAGTAGGGGAGAGAAAATGGCAGGACGCCGAGCAACCGAGTTGCGGTTGTTGCACCATTTCCTTCCTCTTTGGAGCATATAAAAAGTAATTTAATGGTGGATTCCAGGATTTTGGGGACACATGAACTGCTCATTGCCACAACAAGGAGCTTCTTTCTCAGCAGAGGATACGAGTGCCGTTCATGCCGGAGATTTTGAAGTCGTCTAGGAGCTGCACCACTCGCTCTCTGCTGGGGTCATTGGGATCCGTGTTTCTCACCTGTAACACACACACACACACACACACACACACACACACACACACACACACACACACACGGCATATAAATAACAGGAGTGTGAGCCAAAGTGAGAATATGTATGTCAACATGACATGTGTGCCTTACAGATTTGAGCAGCTTGATCTCATCCAGCGCAGTCTCCGTGTAATGCTCTGCACTTTTGACAACCTTCATGGCCACAAAGCGCTTCGCCCTGAAAACACACAACCAGCAATTGTACTCATCACCACACATTAACTGATTAGCGCATATAACTTCACAAGGCGAAGGCGAGTAAACCAACTCACTGGATGTCCCAGGCCAGCCACACAGTGGAGAAGTGGCCCCAGCCCAGCTTACGGATCACATGGTATCTGCCGTTGAACAGATCTCCAATTTTCACATGGTGATATCCACCTGTACAAAAAAAAGATGTGTTTATGCATGTAGATCATTGCAAACAATGATCCAAGTCAATAACCTTTATAAGACGCATCAATATGTACAAAAGAAATCCCGTAAAAAAAACCAAACATGAATAGAAATCTTTATCTATTCGAGTCCATCTGCGCATCTTCAAGTCAAATGTTTGAAATCTGAAGAGTGCTCAAGACTGATAGAGGTCTTACCCCTGCAGTAGTCATTGGGGTCCTCCTGTTCATCATCATCAGAGCCCAGGATCTCCTCGTCCTGCTCCGGGAGGGGAGAGTCTGCCTGACCTGGCTGAGAGCCGCCTCCACGACCATGAGGCTCTGGTCTGATCAGTGGGGAGAGAGAAAAAAAAGCAGAGCCGGTAAGAGATTGAATTAAATTGACAAACAGCCATGTAAAAGATATAGAGTAAAGAAAATGAAAATGCTATATACATATAGGCACCAAAGAACGGAATCCCGTCCAACAGAACAGTTGAATAAGCACTAAGTGACAGAAGCAACATGTGAGAAATGATTGATTAAAGATGCTTTGATTTAAGGCTAAGGTGTGACTATGCGCTTATGTGCCAATGCAATAATTAATCCAAGGGATCAGGCCAGTCATACGAGGACATTCATACTAAAGATCAATTAGAATGTACGATTTAAACAGGGCTATTTACCTGTACACTTAAGTTGGAGCAAGACTGCAATATTTCAGGCCAACATAAAAGTATAACTGCTCAAACTTTTCACCACCACACAACAAGTCAACACACATTTTTTTTTTCCACACTCTTAAGATGCGTATGGTAAGAAAGAGAAAGTGTGTCAACAATGCATGAAAGGAGTATTTACGCCACGCAACATTTTCTCTTTGTGGAGAACAGTGACATTGTGCACCGCAGCAGTACGGGCAGAAAAAGCCCGATGCCTGATGGGACATCGGCCACCAGTGAAGGACATAAAGTGGATCAGGCCAGCCGAGTGGCCTGGTTAGAAGAGGTGCTGCTACAGAGCGGAGAGCATTTTTAACCTATAAAGCACTGCTTCTACATCAACTCATCATTCAGTACAACCGCTTTGGATTAATATAGTGGGATCTGATGAACTTAGCACATCCATCTGAGAAACACCTCTCCATTACGGCACATTTCTGTTCAGCTCAAACAACGCAACTGAGTGGGATGGTGTCTCTGACAGAAATGAACCTGAAACTGACTGAGGGTCACGAATCCTCGCGAGTCGGTTAGCTACACAATTAGTACCTGCGGGGAGGGGAGGGGAAGAGACACGCGTGACTCGTTCCTCTTCGAACCCCCCCCCTACTGAGCATCGCCGTAAAAAAACAAACAAACGCACAATATTAAAGCAGCGAGACTCAACTATTGTTGAACGGCTGATGTTTTCACAGGGATTTAATGAAGGGACTGTGTGGCGCAAATGTGAACACGGTGGAGTGTAGTATTAAAAGCAATCTCGGCTCCTGGTGAAAAGCTCACCGGTGAGTAACAAGAGAGCTGAGCGCAGGTTTCCGCGGGAAGGACCAAAAACAGCGGATTAGAGGAGGAACTCAAACGAGTTCAACGAGTAGAAGGCGAAAGGTGCAGCATGCGACCACAAACTGCCGCCGTGTGCTGTCCTGAGTGAGAGGGACGCAGCGTCTCTTTACAGCCCCAAAACACACTCTTCTCGCTTCAGTTCTTTGCTAAATGAAACAATAATTGAATTTCCGTTTTCACGCGAGTAGAGTGGACATAGTATAGACACAATATGCATTCGGAAGGCAAACTTTAAAAGAAACCATTTCCTGTAAACCTTTTAGCGGGCATGTTCTTTTTCAACAGGAAAGGGGCACTTTGTTTTGGTACCAATACATGAAATGTTGAAATAGTTTGCTTCATTTTTTTTTTTGCCGAAAACGTGTTTACCAATTTCTTTTTATCTCTCTAAAAAAATGCAGCAAATGTGTTTATGTCGGTCCAAAAGTAACATTTGAACAAAAACTCAATTAAGCCTGAACAAAACGCAAAATCAGAAAATAAAACCAAAGACAAGAAGTCCAGCCTTCCTGTGCCAACATTGAACATTATCATCTAATCACTACAAGACTTCATGAACCACAAGATCATGCGTTATTTTAATGCATTGCGGTATTACCCCAGAGAGCTGATCATGGCACACTGTGGAGTTAGTAGAGGTAGCAGCCCGCAGTTTCCAGCAAGAAATCCTGGTTTTGCGCCAGTAACGGCGTTTCATCACCACTTCATGCCTCAAACAAACACACCTGAGCCTGCCGCACAACGCTGACCCAGCACAACAGTCCCGCGTGTTCGGACATGGCGTTTAAGCTTAAGCTACTGAGTCAAACGGCCAATAGAAGGCTTTGGAACTAATTAAAGCAAGTCACAAATGATCTCCTAAGCTACAGGGGGGAAACTAAGCAGCGGAATTTGCCAGATATATTTGATGATATATGAAGGAAACTCTTCAATAGGAAATATATGCGCTTGTATAAATTAGAATTCGATGGTGAAGGCACAAAAAAAAAAGGAAAAAGATATCCATTGCTTTGGTTGATGATGTACCTGTGTTAAAGTCATTAGGATTAGAATGTCAAGCTAATCAGTTCATTGGCTTTAGAGTGAGCGGGAGAGGAAAACTTAGGTCGCATCTTAGCGAAACCCTGCGTACGGCGCTGTGTCATATTTAGCTGCCTGATGAGCTCAGCTGTTTGTTAGTGTTCCTTGGGGGAAGGGGTTACAACGTTGATCTGAGGTCAGACGTGCAGGGATTCATTAATAAATGAGGTCATCTTCTACTGTGACAACAACGGGCATCAAGGTTTCAGATCATCATCCAGTTCCAAGTTTATATTTTTTTCTAGACATGCGACTGACACTGGATATAATGCAGAGACCAATCTCCTCATCTGATGGTAAATTACTGAAACTTAATATCGGACAACATTTCATCCATGTGCATTCTCCATTAATGTGACGCTTACAATTTTAAATGCACCGATGCATTTTTCCTAACAAATAAAAGGTTTCCTAAAAAGGGGGTTTCAAAGCAGTTTTTAATTGGGTAGACACCAAATCTTTGAACATCTTCAAAATGACTTGAGGTTTTTATGCTTCCTCGAATGTATTCAGCTGACACTGACTTTTTATAATATATCATTGACAGAAAACAGACACTTTGCAAATGTTCCAGAGTAAGAACAAAGCATACAGCTAATATTGAATATAATTAAGTGTAATAACAACATTTAGGACTGGTCAATTTCTCAATTTTGAGATTGTGCAGGAAATAAGGAAGACAGAGTGGTGGAGGTTAGATGGAAAATTTCTACATGACAGAAAAAAAGGAAACAGAAATATTTGGGGAATGCATGCAACAAAAAAGCATTTTCACATTAAGTGCGAAAAGACAGTAGATGATCGTGCCTTTCAAAAACGTGCACGCAAGTTTCTTTTCCTCACTGCAGTACACAGAGACAGTTCAATGCCCCATGGTCCCCAGAAAAAAAAACAACCATCAGGCTACTTCAAGGACTTGTGCAACACTCGAGACACCTGCACACGACTTTAACATCCAAGTGTCTCACGCCTGCTCCCGCGCGCCCACACACACAGAGACACAGAGACACAGACACACATCCTGCTCCTACCTGCGAGATGCACGGATGCCCATGGGATGTGATGCCGGGAGGAGAACAGAAGAGGAGAGAGTGCAGGTATTTTAAGAGCCTCTCAGTCCACCCACAACACGGAAAAAAACAACCGTTAGAGGACAAACAGCGAGAGAGGGATGGAGAATGGAAAGTAGAGAGGAGGAGGAGGTCAGTGTTGATAACTGAAAAGCAGAGATTATAGAGGAAGGTGGTGACAAACAGAATGAGAAGAGGGATGAGAGGGGGAAAAAGAAGGGGGCGTGCACAGAGAGGAGAGAAAGATGAGGATGAAGAGGACGAAGTCTGTACTGTGGGCTGAATGCTGAGGCTGAGTCCAGAAGCATCTCTGCACACTCGCACTCTCTCGCTCACTTTTTCTCTCACACATTCTCTCTCTCTGACCGAGAACTCTCCTTGGCTGTCGTCAGCCTCTGGCCCCGCCTCCCTTCACCAACAGCTGGGACGTGATTGGGCGACGTAGCCCAGCACTGCATTGCAGGTGAGGGACGACAGAAGCCCCCCTTTCTCCTCCTCGTCTGACCAAAACAACACCATTCCTCTTTCCCTATTCGTCTGTCCCTCATCATCATCGCCACCATCACCATCACCACCACCCCCATCTCCTACGCCTGCCATTCCAACCCTGTTCCAGTCATCAGTTTTTGCACCATGATGCTGCTGTCAAAATCACAATCTCTGCTCAAAATGTAATGCATAATAACAGATTGGGTCAAATAGGATTCAAAATTTCTGGGGAAAAAAAAAAGGCCTACAGATCAGTTATTTATATTTTAACATGAGAGTTTTCAATCTGTATGAACTGCCTAATTACACTGCACATGGCTTCAGGGGTCAACCCCCGAGCACCAGAGGCCTGAGCCTAATTGTTTGAATGCCTTTTGCACTGAATCACACTGCTGTCCCTAATGGGTTGATTCATACGGCCATTTATTAAATAAATGATTAATTTTCCCTGAGAAATGTATAATTTGGCCTTTAAACACCCAGAGAGAAAGAGTGACTCCGGCAGGGACCTGGACTTAACCCCTATTTTCTTTTCAGAGATTTAGTCATCCTTTAATTACTGATCAAATTCCTTAAAAATCCTGAGCTCTGTGAATATGGGACACGTGGAAAAAAAATCTCCCAGGGTGCAGTTACAAACGTGATGTGCTGGAACTTTGTAAAGCCTCACTATAGGCCCCCGTATATTCATATCACATACTGATGTGGAGATGCAAAGGAACTCTGTGTACCAATACTGTGCAGAAACAACAGAGTATCAGCGCGTCTCCTATGTCGGATTAATATAATAATAAATAAATTAAAAAAAGAGCTCCAAAATGCAAATTGAGAGACAAGATAAACCGAAAGAGGATTTTGTTGATTGTATAATTTCCCAACCAAATGAGTAAGTAGCACATTACTTTCCATTAACGTTTCCAACAGCAGTCTTATTTGCACACTGTGCGTTTAACAGACATGGAAAAAGACATAGAACGTGCAATAGGACACGTGATGTATTTAGTGAGCAACCTGCTGAGCTCTGTGACACAGCAGCCCAAGGGCTCCGTCCTCGTCGCATCAAAGCAGATATGATTAAACTGCTTTTTAAGAGAAGCATGTGTACATTCATCAACATGCACAGTGGCCTAGCCACTGTGCATGCTGCGATGCAATGGCTCTTAAATAAAATTAAAAAGAGAAAATTAACTTGGCTTTATCACACAAGCCAAGTCCTCAGCAAGTTTAGAGTTTCTTCCTCTGATGACCTGACACAATTCATAAAAACGAATCAGTGTATTTATATTTCCCCTACTAAGATATTGACTTAAGCCTCATCAACTACAAAAACACCCATTTTTGCATAGCTCAGTGAGCAGCTGACCGTAGACGTGGAGTACATTTCCCTTCAGACCAGAGGGAAAGTCAGGGCAGACATGTAACAAAAGTACCAACATTGATTTACACCGGATCCTTCCTGCACACAAATCTAACATAACAGTGTGTCAGTGTCTCTTGGTTTTCTCTTGCCTGTAATACTAAGTATGATGTGATGAAACCCATCAACCAATCAGATCAAACATAATCCCGAGAGGGACAGAAGAGTTATATTGTTAAAGGTAAGGTGTCATATATTTCAGAATAATGTTTCTGTTCTTGCCTAAAACAGGGCTTCTAACAAACAGAAGGAGAGTTGGTCAAACAATCATTACATAATCATTAGGGCTTCATTTGAATGGAACATTGATGATTTAATACCCTGCAAGATTACCAGCAAAACATGTTGAACAAAAAAGCTAAAGCCCCTGATGCCCTCCAAAAAAAATTGCACAATTTTAAAAATGTCTTGCTTATAAATGAAAGTTTTGGTCAGATGTACCACCGACCTGACCTACTTGCCTCTGCTTAAGCAGAGTTTGTTCAGAAAAAAAAGGAAACATACTGGGTAATGAACTCGATACATTTCTTGAACTTAATTTATTCTCGACGTGAACTTAGCACAGCCGAGTAGGAGTTCCCTCAGCCAGTTGATGAGGAAGGCAAATTAGAATGTGTGAAGCCAGAAAACAAAAAATATATCCTGGGTATGATGAATACGCTTTGTAGTATAGGCCACAGATCTCTAGAGCAAAATAAACAAGGGCACAGAGGAAGACACAGCTCTTGGGGATGGAATGCAGCTAAACATTTAAAACCTCCTCTCCCTTCAAACAAAATCAATACAAAGTGCCTGCGCGGCATAATGAAACAAGAGCACTAGGTAATACACACAAAGTAAAAAAAAAAAAAAAAAAAAAGTGCGTGTGCTGCACGGTCTCCACTGAAGTATTCTTCAGAGAACATTTGAAGTGTTGATGATTTACTTTATTTATATGTTAAAATAATGGCATGTTCAATTAATAACATTATGTTAAGGGGCTGTGGTATACATGTGTTGTGTTTCAAGTAGGCCTCCAGGCAGAGATTGCATGACTTATTATTTAAGAAAATATAGAGAGGGAAACACTCCAAAGAGAAGACACCGCAGCCTTGTTTGCTTAACCACCGATTGAACCACTGCAGGTTTTCAAAGCTCATAACAACATGGGCACAAAAAGCTGAATACCAAACATTTTCAAAGCCTGAGGCAAACCTGCCGCCACTCCACAATCAACAAACGCACGCACACATTTATGTCATTCCCCCACAGAAATAGGCGATAGAGCTGTAGTTGGCTGCAGATGATAAAAGATTTGATGGCTTATGTAATGAACTGCAGCTAGGGCTGTGGGAGAAGAGGGGGAGATGAAAGCAAAATACAAAAAAAGAGAAGTGGTGCTGGTAAACACCCTGCAACACTGGCTCCTCCTGCCCAGCCTCCTGAGTGGATTTGTATTCAACTGAGGCACAGAAAAGTTACAGAAACAGGTTCTATTCATTTTTTGGAGGGATGCAAAAAAAAAACTTGAGATTATTATGCAGAAACTAGAAGAGGAAAACCCTTGGGGGTGGGTGATGAGCTCGTTCATATGCTGGCAGCAAAAACCCAACAGGGACATCAGCAAGGCAGGTAGTCGGGTGTGCACCCGTCAGCATCTTCTTCTCAATAAAAAATGGATCAACCCATCAATAAGTCAACACAAACACTGAACAAGCAGTGCAGACAGGAGCACATGACTTTCACAACACACACACACACACACAGAAGAACCGCTGGACTACTCACTTGCACGTGAGACCGCTGGCCAGCTTCACCACAGCAATATTTATGGAGAAGATCCAGTCCAGGAGCCACATGACCCCGAGGACACTAAACCAACCCGACGAGGACGTGTGGCACTCTAAAGCCCGACTAACAAACGCAGCTGTGACCCGGCGGCCGCTCCGCTCTCGTCTCCTCCGGCTCCGCGACTCAACTGTTGCTCACTGCGGGCTCTCGGCAGAGCAGACACAGACCGACAAGAGAGGGGTGGGAGTGAGGGAGTGGGGTGGTGGAACGGCGACAGAGAGAGAGAGAGAGAGAGAGAGAGGGAGAGAGAGAGGAGCAATGCTTGGATGCTCGCCACTTGCTTGATGGTCACCGGTTATGCATTTTCAACTGAAGAGCTGCTGCACTGCACCACTGTCACCTATGGTGTACGCATTGGCAAAGATTATGTGGGTCGAGCAGCCACAGAAAACGCACACACTTGTGCCGGCATGCAGGCTGAATTTACATGGATATGATATCATACTTCAAGTTTGGTGAAGAATTGGATCAGCTGGGGGAACTACGCATCTGTGACTACATGCCTGAGCAGACTTTGCATCTGCCCCAAATACTATTAACCAATCGGAGTGTCAGTCATGACCAACCTACATATTACACATCCATCACAAAGCAATAACAATAATGGTAGTGTATTTTATTGCATTATCCTCGTATGATCTTTGTGTCTGCAAACATTTTAGGCAGCCTATTGTGACATGTTGGGTTTGACACTCTATACGCCTATATATGATTTATGTTCTCCTGAGCCTATTTACTAAATAATCCGAGTGGCAATGACGATCACATTCCATGTGATTCATGGTGTGTTTTGTCAACTTAAAACTGTTTATGTGAGAACAAGCGGAGCTTTTCATTGAGCTGCTTCAAGTTGCTTCATTTTCTGCATGTGTCAGGCATTGGATTAATTTCCTAAATCAGATCATCAGCCGGGTCAGAAGTTTGAGAAACAACAAAAGTGGCTTAATCTGGATTTTTTTTGGACCGCTACTAGAAACAAACAGCCGAGTCAGCAACCAGCAGACATAAAGTTGCCAAAATGAAAAGAAAAATCCCAAATTGCAGCTCACAGAATGATTCACTGAATCCATTGCAACACCCATCGCTTTGAGTAAAATGTAGAAACCTATAGAAAAGACGTATATACCTGACAAAGTATCTACCACGTACAAGTAAAACCAATTAAAAACTACAGGGATGAACAAAAGCCACCAGGAGATGACATCCACCCAGGATCGGTTACCTACCACCATAATATATAGATATTCTCTATAGAAAAAAAACAGTGCACACACGCAGACACAACACCGAAAAGGGAAGCTGTCAGGCATGTGTTCACGTTTATAAATACAACAATACACAAACAATGTGTTATTCCGTGTTAAACATAATGTGTGAGCAAATGTAAGTGTTGAGTAATCCTGGGATACATTGCCAGTATAAACGAGTTAATCCTCTTCATGTTCACACCTGGTAAACACAATGCTGTCTGGTAAATAAATAAATAAAAATAAATAAATACCATTTTGAATGTTGAAATGCCGATGATTTTCACAGTAGATCACGTTTATCTATACACCAGTCACAATAATAAAACAGCAACCTGGTTTTATAGTATTTTTGACTTAGTAAAGACACAACGCCTTTGACACCATCTTGTACTATAAGATTAATCAAAACAAAAAAGGTCATGAGGGGAAAACAGATATGCAAAAAGATTAACGTTTTAATGCTGTGGCTGATCAGTGCACCGATATTTTTAAAATATTTAATTCACAGCACCATTGTGTATCAACTCCTGCTGAGAACATTGTGAAGAATGTTCACATTTGATTCGGAGTATCAAGCACTTAATCGAGGTGAGAGCATTGTTAGGTGCTTAGCATTATGTAGTTCATATAATTACCTTAATTGGACTGTCACAGGTGCAGTTACACAGCTATATGATGGAGAAAGGGACGATCCCCTGTCGCATCATTCAGCGATCTCAGAGAGGATGAGCGAATTGTGAAGAAAAATATCTTACTTTTTACCAGGCTTCCTGGGCTTTGTCCTCTTCTTCCTCGCCTGCATCGCGAGCACTGCACACATAGAAGAAGTCACGTCAGTTTAGTGGCGACACAAAAACTCAACTGTGACACACGCCGCCCTGTTGTTCGGCACGGTTTAAGACTATTTGTGGCGTACAAAAGAGTGAGGCCAGTGTGCACCGGGCTGCCCGTGAACAAGAACTACAAACACGTTCTTTCCGTGTTACGTTCACATCTTTCTATGGCTAACGTAAGCTGAAGCGGCGGTGAGCGGCTCAGTAAACCGGCCTCGGTGGTGTGTTGCCCCCCCAAAAAAGGCAGTTAGCAGCCACGGTAACACGGTGCCACTCACCGAGAATATCAAACGTTTTGACCGTGTGTGATGCTGGACCCCGCCGAAACTGTTAGTACATCCAGGGACCTTTGTTTCCCACTTTTTGTTTACTTGGCTCTTGATGTACATTTTGGCGCATACTCGTCCACGTACCGATGCTAATCTCTTGAGCTAGCATAGTGTTAACACCCGCACACACAGAGAGCGCAGCGCATGGTCCACTTTTACTTTTCACACACTCTCCCCGGATTTGTTGTGGTCATATCTGATACAATCAGTAGATTATGTGAATGGACATGAGAAACGCGGTTGCGTTACCGTTACACGGTGTTTAGAGGCGCGCGTGTAGTTTTAAGTTAGCATCGTTACCTTTTCTCTCCATGCTGGTTACCAGGATAAGCAGCGTTCACGGACTGTAGGGAAGAGCTCTACTCTAAAGTGCGAGGAGCTGAACAAATCAAAGCAGGCTGTGTACATGTACAAAAATATATTTAATAAAAGAACAAACAAAAAT
Source organism: Colistium nudipinnis (assembly GCA_016785305.1). Classification (NCBI taxonomy): domain Eukaryota; kingdom Metazoa; phylum Chordata; class Actinopteri; order Pleuronectiformes; family Rhombosoleidae; genus Colistium; species Colistium nudipinnis. The sequence continues at coordinate 164,533 of JAFBJU010001794.1, forward strand.
CCATAAAACAGTGAAATATCACGTGGTTATATTTAAGTACAAAAAAAATCTACGAGTACGACTCAACAAGATGTCACCTCACCTTCGGCACTCTCAGCTCCCTTGCGTCAAACTCATGATATTCTTACCAATGCCCGGAGTAATTCACTATCCAGGCCACAACAGCAGCGGGCGCTGTGAAGAATTTCACAGGCAACGGGAAGCCCAGGGCCAAGACATTGAACGCAACCTCCATAATCAGCCACTGTGAATGACATGATGATGATGATGATGATGCTCCAGCTCCGCTTACTTTAAGTTAATTCATTGATGCTCAGAGAACAACCCTTTAGGGAAGGTGGGATACATTTATTTTAAATAAAGCACAACTTAAATATGACGCACATACAGCATCGATTAAAATACCCGCAGCAGGGCGAGATTTCACGAGCCACATTGCGCCCACTTTTACCTAACATGTCAGTATCGGTGCGTCACTTTCTCACGGTCCGTCAATGTATATATATTTTTGTACTTGTAGAACAGAATCACGTGATATTTCTTTCGTCTAAATGGGATATATTTTTTGTACTTGTAGTGGAGGACCCTTTTTTGTATTTGTATGAAATGCAAAATGCTATTAGTTTATGAAGCATAAGTTATCAGAAATATGTGGGGTATTTCTTTGTGAGGTGCCTTTGGCATTTGCAAAATAAACTGCACACTCCCACATGATTTTAGCTCCATATGTTTCAGCCCTCTTCTCCACAGTTGTGTTCATCCTTGTGTTTTGCTGCCGCCCAGTGGAGTTTCACTGACAACCACCACAACATACTTCAATAGACTGTATATATACGTTGTTACTGGTTTGAAAAATAGTAGTCTTTATTTTCTAATGGTGGTATTTACAGGTGGGATAGCCTGCTGTCTCCGTACATGTAAAAAGATATGAACAGCACCTCAGGCAAAAAAACTACAACCAATAACCTCCAACTCCTGACATTGGGATATTGACCAGATACATATCCCATCTAATTAAAGCTGTTTTAAAATGATAATGTATGAGGCTTCAGCATCGCCCTTCAGCATCCAGTGAGTAAACGTACACACTTTTCCACAAACATGTGCCCAACTAAATTATTCAAATGCATTTAAAATATGAATCAAGCTAATAAAAACAATCAATATTACAGAATACCACCAACTCTTGATTTAACACAAGGGATAAAATAGCACATTATAAAAAAAGACTACATGACAACACAGTTACATGAAAGCAAAGGAAATCATAACAGACACTGATACCGATTAGTTGACATCAGCCAGGACAACTGCGGATATTGCTTCTGTCACGTGTGATTTCTAGAGTGGCTCACACATTAAAAAAATGGTCCACACTTCAGATGAGTGGCTTGTCAATCGATGCTAATGTTTAATTGTAATAATAAATTTTCTTTGATTTGTGGAACGTTTCTTTTTGAAAATAGGATAATTGTGCAAGGCAGTACCTCAAGGAACACAATAAGTTACATACATTTTCAGCAACTCTTTAACAACTCGGAACTAATGAAAAACAACTGCATGAGCAGAGTTTGTCGTGGCTGTTGTCTGGCACTTGTCTGCAACAAGTTGATAACATTGTTGGCTCTGAAACAAATTGTAACCGCAGTCTCCACGGCTCAAATGATGCGTGTGATTATTGATGATACGTTTGGTTTCTGATACAGTGAGCATGTCATAAATAATAATAAAAAAAAAAGAACCTTAAATTCTGACAAATAATATTCTCTATTACATGGATAAACAAACAACATAACAAAAGATCATAAATACAGGCAAACTGCCGCCCCAAAATTCAATAAACATCAATAGTACTGCGTTTTTGTAAATTTAATATGATTAAACTACATTGTCAGTTGATTGCGATGGAAAACATGACATTTCAATAAACTAGCAAGCCTAACCTAGCTTTATCGTGCTCAAGTGGTCCTGTAGGTGACTATCTGCTAAAACATTCTTCTGAAACAACAAAACAGAAGAGCTCAAATAACTGATGTGGAGGGAAAGGAGCGGAAAACTCCACATGGGTGAAACAGGAGCCATACTCGCCAAACATTTTGTTTAAATATGGACTGTAGGTCTTCCAGCACTGAGAGAAACATTTACGAATTAATTAAATCAGCATTTGATACTCAATTTTAAGTGACTCGGTTTTGGGCAAAGAAATACTTGATTGGGACATACCTAGTGTAAATGTTGACTTTTTTGACTATTCTGTACACAGGTGTAATACATTACATACTGTACCTTTAATATGCCTTTCTAGGCTAATCTCTAGTAATAAAATGTATACTGTCAAGGGGGCCAGCTGAAATGGGTCTCAGCAAACAGTAACTATTACACACATATAATAACCCTTACCTGAAGTACTTCTGTACAAATACTGTTGTGTTGTCATATTTACACCGCTCTATGCACGGATAACAAGAACATTTAATTTAATATGGGGAGAAAAGATATACTTTCAATGCAACATCGTTTCAATCTTTTCCTAGACTGTTAATTACTGCTATTCAATTTCTAAAATACGTATCAGCAGTTCAATTTCTACCATTTTCTCTTGGATAATTGACAGACAATTTCTAGGTTTGTGAATCAAAGAGGGGGCACAATTTAAACAATAATGTCTGAGGCAAAAACTCACAGAAATATGAGAATTAAAGTGTGCCTCAGCACATTGGGATGCACGGTAGCAAAAACCGAGTGGGGGAGGGGGGGGGTGGTGGAGGAACAGGATGTAGACTTTTAGCCTTGATATCACAGCATCCACCAGAGATGAATGACGACAGGCACTTGAATGTCACGTTTGTGCAAGGTGTGTGTGAGTTCAGTGGTCACTTGAGACTGATAGTCCTTACAGAGTGTCCCTTGGAAAACCAAAGATGAAATAAAAGGATCGCTCCCTCCTCAGGATTCCATCTCGTCTCCATCCAACGATGGCGGATCAAAGCTGAGTAACTCCTCGTAGGTTAATTCTGATAAAAACAAAGGAAGATTTATACAAATCATTTGGCGAAAAGTTAAAACACACCACCTAAATCTAACCATTTTCTGCCCAACCCAACAAACTTGAGCCGAGGCGTGCACTGTAAACCAACTCACTCTGCCATTCCTTAATTTCCAGCTCACGGCTTTCAAAGCTCTGGTCGTAGGGCTCCGCTTCTGGCTCGTCATCTGGGTCGTGGTACTGGGCAAAGTACGGGTGGGCCAGCGCTTCGGACGCTGTGATCCGCTTGTCTGTGTCCAACACCAGCATTTTCTCTAACAAGTCCACAGCTTGAACACAGCATCGATCAGAGGAGTGATCGAATGAGACAGGACGAAAAGAAAAAAAAAGGCAGAGAGCAAACAATTAGTTGGCAGGAAAGTCAGTTGCTAAAAATATAAAAGTATCTTTCCCAACACTAGTCCATATTCTATGAGGCATTTCATATTTAATGGGTTTGGTTCAATAAGAACGATGCCGATTGAGTTTGCCCGGTTTGTAGAGTTCCTTTTCCTCCACTTTTTAATGCTGCCTCCTGTACACGTGCAGAAACTGACCAAAAAAATCTCCATATTTCCACTAGAGGGACCGAGTGAACCAGGAGATGTGAAAAAAAAAGCCTGATGGTGAAAATGGAACTTACCGAGAGGGTTGGCACCAATAAACACATCAGCAAAGTTCCTCTTTGGCATGTGGGGGAGTGAATTAATGTAGTTCCTTGCCTGTGAGAGACAATAAATAAAAAAGGATTTAAAAGAAATCCGGTCTGAATGACGTTACAACTGAAAACCCTACTCTTCTGAAAGACGAAACAAAAAAAGTACAACATTTTCCTAAAGCGTCAGGAATTTTTCTTGTATGTCCTTCTATACTTCCTGCAAATCAACATCCCTTTCGCACGTAATAACAAATCGGTGAGCCCTAATCTTCCAGTTCAAGGTGCGAACGCAACTGCACAGCTCATCAGAATAGAAGACAATCGCTGCATTGGCAAAGCAGTCTGGGAAGCCTTGCTATGACCAGAGCGGTGAGTCACAACAGGAAAAAGGGAATAAGTGGTGGTGTGAGAGCAGAGGCTGATATGCAGAATAAAGAAAATATTTCAATATGTCGATTATAGTGGTATATATACATCTGTATTCAGGAACGTGGGTATAGGCTAATGGGCAGCTGCTGCACGGCCCTCATTCCAACTGGGGGAAGGGGGGGCACGGCTCACCTCATGGCTGGGCATCCTGCTTATGAGGGAGGCCGGGGGCGTCCCCGTCAGGCGCATTATCTGCTGCAGCTGGTTTATATCTACAGCTTCTGAGTCAAGGGGCATCATAACATGGAGATCAGCAGGTCAAAGAGCACGAGTAGGTAGGATAGTTTATGTATGGTGGGGTAGAGAGAGAGAGGGGGGGGGGGCTTGATCGCGCTCAGGGGGGGGGGGGGGGGGGGCACAAAAAGGGTGAGGATGAAAGGAAATCAGGTTTTTGAGCTTTGAGACACAGGAACACTTTCAGAGCGCAGCTCAGAGGCGGTAGCATCGAGATCGAGTCCATGTCTTGCCAGGGCAACACAGAGGCGACACAACACACAGGCAGGAGGCGCAATGCAACGATACTGGGTGGTACTGGACACTCACGGACTCCGAAGAGATTTTCATCGAGAGTTCAGGCCCTGGGGTCCCGACGAGCATCATAATAAGCTTCAACTGATCAATGTCTATCACACACACGTGAAGGAAAACAGGAAGGGATGGGGGGTGGTGGACGAGGAGAGAGGAGCGAGAGGTACACAAATGCACGGCCGGTCAAACCGTTTCTGTCGCACAAAAAGTCAAAGCCGTTAACCCTGGTATTGACGGTACGAGTACACAAATGCGACACACAGTGGTGCATTGTCGATCATAACTGAATGCTCTGGGTATTTTGAGTTGTGATTCCTGGAACAAAAAGGAGCGTGCCGTTATTCCTTGGGGCTAAATTGTGCTATTCAATTGGACGCAACAAAGCAGCGTCACATGCCATATCAGGACATTTGCAGGTTTCAGCGAGGATAAATGGCAGAGTACAAAGGGGTGCAACTAATGATCATTTTGATAATGATTATCTGCTAACTATAAAAAAAGAATGTGATATTTTAATACTGTAAAGTTGTCATTTCTTTTCCAGAGGCATAAACCACAATCACTAACCAGAACATAAAGCATTTCTGGCTTGTAAAGCATGAGACGAATTATTAAATGGGTCATCCTCCGCTTTTTTGTGGGACGACCCATCAAATAATCACCTAAACTTTCTGCCTTAGTAAGACAACCAACGTACAGTAAAACCTCCAACTGTCAGTGAGCAGCTTACTTGAACCATCTCGAGCTAGTCCACCCATTGAGAAAAGAAAGTTTCCCGCTTCGAAAATAGTAAATGAGTTGTTCTTCAAAGTCCACACGCACGGATGGTTTCACTGATCATTAAGAGCAAGATTCACAACAACACATTGCAAAACCACACACATTTCATCTCGAACAGGACCACAGCAGTGTGTGTGTGTGTGTGTGTGTGTGTGTGTGTGTGTGTGTGTGTGTGTGTGTGTGTGTGTGTGCATGTGTGTGTGCATGTGTGTCAAATTCGGCATTTGGCTATCAATGAGTGCATGTGTCTATGTTTGTCGTTGGTTTCCTTAAGGGACAGATTTCAGACCAAAACTATAAACTGTCAATTGGGGACACCGCTTGTGGGGACAAACACGCGTGTCGGTGTCCTTATTACACCGTGACTTCCTACGTACAAAAAAAACATGTGAATTCCCTGCTGGTGCATGTGAAGCTTTGTGGGAGGGAAATGGGAAGTTGTGCCGTTTTGTGGAGAAACAGTGGGCAGCGCTGAATCATAGTTCACAGGGACTTCCTAGGCTACTCTGACATGCAGCCGAAGTTATTAAAATGGTTTATGTGTGTGTTAGAAGCCGTGCGATGCACAACAAGGAAGGGCTTAGGTCGGAGCCAGGCAGTGCAGCAGACAATCATCCACATGCAACTTCCATAAATCTAGTCACAAAAAGTGAGCAGAATGCAGCACATCCATCCACTGCCTCTTTCTCGATAACAAGTTGACTCCAACCAGCCGTTTTAATTGCGCACGGCAGGGACAGCAGTGGAAGGATACGGTCCGTTCCAGGAAAGAGCGTCCGTCCAGTTAGAAGCTCAGCCATGATGCAGCCCACTGACCAGATATCCACTGTTGAAACACAAAGAAATGACATGCTACAGGGTTTGCTTCTCAGAAAAGTATACACAGCTTACCAGTTCAACATTTCTCAAACACGCATGCACTTGTTCAAACCCTTTAATGAACGTTGTTATTGTTGGGTTGACATTATACTGACATCCATTTTGCGCCGACCACGAAATGGATAAAACAGAACGTTAACTCAAAAATAATCATAATAATGGCTTTATAGGCAAAAAGCGAAAAACTTGTTAAGTCTACAATGTCCAAAAGGATAAAAAAAAAAACACACACCGAACAGCTGGTGGCAATAAATGGCAACATAAACCATTTTAAATGCCTTAACGTCATGTTGAATCTGATGGAAAATTGAAAAGCTGTCCTAGTTCCTCTATAATCACCCTCATCATTTGTGACGCTAGAGTGGAAAAGCTTAAATATATCTGCTATAAGGAAGTTGTTTTTAATACGATAAACTTAAAATATAAGGTTTATACAAGCAGTGATTACTGCCAACAACCACCGCAACATCATGTTTGACCTATTTCTAGGTCATATAATTGCATGAAAACACACACAATGTCGGTAATGCTGCATTTAGCTGCAGCTGAAAGTAATTAAGACCGAGTCTGCGTTTGTGTACCTGTCATGTTGTAGTGCATCCAGTTGAGCATGATCTCCGGGGCTCGGTACCACCGGGTGGCCACGTAGCCGGTCATTTCGTCATCTGTGTGCCGTGCCAAACCAAAGTCCAGGATCTGAAGGGATGTCAGCAGGTAACAGAAGCAGAAAAGGGACGGGAGGGAAAACAAAAAAAAGACAGTATACTTAAATGAACATCATCCAGAAAAGGATAAGCTGAACCACGAATAGTTCATTAGACCATTTCTCACCTTAAGCTCACAATCCTCATTCACAGCCAGATTACTGGGTTTCAGGTCCTGGGGAGACGAAAGGTTACGCAGAGAAGTGAGTATCGGCTGCTCGTCACACACCTCATAAAGGATCCAGTCTTCAGATGTTAAACTTCAAGCATGTGCAACAGGGTCATGACTTACTCTGTGAATGATGTCTGCAGAATGGATGTACTGTGGGAGGAAATAAGTAAATCGTATGTTATATGGTCAACCTAAACACAAAAGGTGCGTCATTTGTCATTTCTTTTGAACACAATAATAACTGACTGCATTTGTGTGCCTTCAACCAGGTTACATTAATAAAAGACATGCACAACTATACATATATATAAAAAAAACAGCAGTTTCATACTGAATCTCCATTATGTTTCTATATCTGAAATAAATATATATATATATATTTAGCATTTTCAGCATTTTGACGAAGGAGAAATAAGCGCGTCATGGAGTCAGCTAAAGGGCAAATGCAGAAAATGATCTATTAGGAACTTCACTGACCTTTAAGCCTCTGAGTATCTGGTAGATCAGGAACTGGACGTGGTCATCGGTCAGCTTCTGACACTTGACAATGTTGTTGAGGTCGGCCCCCATTAGGTGGGTCACCAAATACCTGTAAATCATATAACCAATCAGGTGAGGCCTCAAAATAATGGCATGTTGCGATCACTGACTGTTATTACTTGTGGTGCTTTGTCATTCTGGCCAAAAAGAGAACGTTTCTTCTTGCATCACTCATGTTTAAGTACACATGTGTTCAACAAAAAAGTGAGTAGTCAACATACTTAAGAGTTCACTATGAGGATCCATTTCAGCATGTTTCGGTCACATGACCATCTTTATTGTGCAACTTTAGTGTTTGTGTCATCTCAAATTTCTAACAAGTAACAAGCCGCATAAAATGAAGAGAATTCAAGGACACTGATTGAGTATTCTGTACACACACAAGCACGCACACACGCACATTCGCACACTCATGCTCACACACTCACACACACACAGTACCCCCAGAGACTGCCAGATGGCTGTTACCATGGTCACCGGCTGTGATGTGCACGGTGCACATGTTCACCCCACATTCCTACCATCACCTTGGTGCAACCTGGCATGACCCGACGAGCCACAGGATTATGTGTTTTTGTCACCGTAGTTTCAGCACTGCCATCATGTGATACGGAGAGTTTCATTGTGCGACAATGGGGAAACTAAAGCTACAGTCGCGAAGGCAGAGAAATGGACAGACACAAAAGAGACAAAGAGCCACTGCAAAACAAGAGCGGAGGGAGCAACGGCGACTTACACATCGCTAAACTCCTCCGCGCTCGTCTCTGGTGTGAAGACGTCTAGTAGGCCGATGACCTGGAAGCAGAGAGATGAGGAAACATTAACAAAGCTATTTCACCAGACAGATTCTGAATGAAGAAGATCTGCTTTTCTCTATTAGCGTTACGAATAAAAGGCATTTGATGTAAAAACAAGTTGTTTCCTTCGTGGTACCATGATCACCACACTTGCTTGGGGATGAAGTGGAGCGAGCGTTCTTCTTATTATCCTGTTAAACGTCCAACTGAATTTGACTTCATCCAACTATCAGGCAATTCCTGTCCCCCGGTTACACTGCAAGTGTCAAGGACTCTTACAAGCGTATATACGCATGAAGTGACGTGCACTGGTTTATCTTTGCAGCCTGTTTGGGTTGGCAATTGGTCGGATCACATAGAAGGGCTGATAACAAACCACACCAGATATGAATTCCGATGAAGCAGCAGACAGAGTCTGAACATTGCGCCGACAGGAAAGGCAACAGTAGGTGTGAACAGAGAAAAGCATTCATTTGAACGGCCTGCACAAAAACAATGTGTCCGTCCGATTGAGTTGCATCAAACCGGTTTCACATGCTCATTCTGAGAAAAGGCCAGTTGTTTTGAATATCGTTTCAACTCCGAACGCATTGTGCTTTCAAAGGCTGCAGATAAAATTCATCACCGTGTCTTTGCAAATGTTTGACTGCAATCCACATTTAACTGTGTTTTATGTAATTGAAACAAAGCAGAGGTAAGGGAAACAAACAAAGAGGAAGATGTTTATGTGAAGCTGCACATATTGCTGCATACTGTGCAAGAGAGGATGCTCAGAGTTAGGTACGCTGGCATCGAGCATCCTAGTGTGCCCACCCTGCCCCCACCCCCTGGAGAGAGAGAGAAATCGAGGTGGTTCAGTATTGTAAAAGCACAAGCGCAGCCCGCCCACACATGGCACAAACCCACAGCCGATTGGTGGGCTGGAACCACAACAAACAGCCGATTGGTCCAGTCTTGCTTTCTAAAAAATCTAAACCCGGGGAGTCTCCTGGCAACAGGGTGAGAATAACACCGAATCTCTCTCTATGTAAAGCATAGGTAGGGACTAAACGACAAAAAGGGAAAAGCGGCGTTATGCAATTTCTTATTATGATGAAACAGAAGCAGGCGTTTGTGATCACAAATGGCAATAAGCAAACTCTCTGGATTCCTGAAACACAAACAAACAATCATTTTGGTATTCAAGTCAGAGAACGGGAAAAAAAAAAAAAAAAAAAATGTGTGCTTTCTTTTCACTCTGCACTGTTGGTGTTGAGCTGTTGGTGGGATTTCCCCTTTGAAACTGCCTAAAATTCATCATGCTTCAGTTTCTTTTTCTCGCCCGCCGATGACGTGTCAGCTAAAACGGATTCTACACTGTTGGACGATACTTGAGAAACAAGCAGTCAGAGTTGTCACTCATCATTGAGCTCTCAGAACAAGCCACGTCTACATATAGTGTTACAATATCAGACAAGCCTGTACTGTACAAGTGCTGAGTGAGCTTTACGATGCAAATCTCGGTCATTGTCCAAAAAATACCCCAGCACCTACGTAAGCCTCCTGTCTTCTTCACCCTGAGCAATACACAGCATTCACCTGCACCCACACAACAGAACTCCATCACCGCACTTCAACTGCTGTAACACATAAGGATCCTCTCAATTAGGTCAACACGTTTGTCTGAATGCACAGTACCCCCATATGCACAAAAAGGTTTCTAATAACAGAGGGCAGGGATGTGCAATGTGACAAAATTCATCAGGGAAACTAGCCCTTATGCAACAACAAAAAAAAGAACTTAAGTTAAATGATCTAAATCCAAATGGTTTCAGCCACCAGCTGAGATGAAACCACAGACGGTGATGGGGTGGACGCCAACCGCAGGCCCCTTTTAGCTCGAGGCGAGTGTGATCAAATGTGTGTTTATGTTGTTACACTTGAAAGACACTAACTCAAGAGTTCTCATCGGTGTGTCGTTATTTTATAAAGCCAAGGCTTTTCTGACCAATCGTGAGAGTTGCACGCAGCATCCCAGTTTTTTTGTTGTTTTTTTTATGCAGGACCTAAATAAAATTACCCTTAAAATATTAATAACTGCTGGGATGCAGCAGAAATTCGATTTGTTGAGCAGCCAAAGGCTGTGACCCTGACGGATGTTTATTGGAGACGCAGAAAATTGCAGTTTAAACCAATTTGTTTGACCAAAGCACATTTTTATATGGATCACAGTGTGATCACTTGGAAAAAATGTACTCGAGACGATTATTATTATTATTATTATATATATATATATATATATATATATATATATTTTTTTTTTATATATCAAGCACACGGAGGATAAAAATGACATGTTTAGATGTTTCACTTTCTAATTGTAGTTCCCTATCAAGTGTCACGTGGGTGTTCATGCACAAAGCCACATTCCAGAGAGCAGATCTAAATAAGCCTTAACAATGATTTCACTGTGCGCTGCGCGGCCACATGGATGCAGAGCGCTTTGATGTAAGCATGCGTAAGTGTGCAGATACATGTAAGCTCTCCGTCCGTTTCACTACTGAGCAACACATTTACACAGATGTCAGACTGGCCAGAGATTTAGCGGGGTGTGGGCAAGTGCGGCTGCACGCGACAGTTGACTTACGTTCTCGTGCTTCATGTGTTTGAGCAGCCGCAGCTCTCTGTAGGTTCTCTTTGCGTGGATGATGGACTGGAAGGGTCTGGACAACTTCTTCACCGCAATTTTCAGGCCCGTCTTCACATCATAAGCCGAACTGGAAAAAGAAAACGGGTAAAATCGTTACATCGCGCTATTGACAAGCGTCATATTTAAAAAAAAACATTATGATAAACAATTCCTGGTTTTTAACTGATAATGAGGTACTTCGCTAGACTGTGCATGTGGCCCTAACCCAGTAAGCAAAGCAAACAATTGCATAACACGGCGTTCTTGGTTTCACTTCACATTTGACTGTGCTGAGGGCTGGAGCTTGAGGCAGCATGAGGAACATGAAATATCAAATATCAACTGCACCGTACATGCATGGTCAGTAAGCCTGTACAAAGCAGTGTGCAGACAGAGGGGCACAATCTTTGACGTAGCACTTGTCCCTGGCTGCCAGGCAAACCACATGATGTCTTGAAAACCACTTGCTCCTGGCTTCTACAGCCCCAATCGGGAAGTTCCTCGTCTTCAGTTTTGATGGAAATCCATCAAAACATTGTAATTATTTCACATTCACATTACCAAAATGTCCAAATTAAAGTACCGGTATCTCTATTTTTCTGTATTCTGTATGCCTGGAAAACAAGAAATACAACATAACTATTGGCCTTTTTCAAATTTTAAAAGGGATTTTGACATCATTGAATGTGCATCACAGCTAAGTGAAGCACCTGCGACTCTACTGCAGCTGCCCATGAATGTGTTATAGTTCGTCCTTATTCGTCCCTAACTTATTTTGCTCATTTCATGATAATGATGTGTAACCGAATACCTCACAGTCAGCATTTAGCCAGTGTTTATGAAAAGAAAAGGGTGTGGTAAAAAAAAAAAAAAGGGCAACATTAAAGCTGATAATAACATGTGTTCCTGTTGTAGTGCTGTAAAATAAGGCTCAAGTAAGCACTGTTGCAAAAGATTGCAAAAGAACGGGGTCGGTCTACGGGTGGAGAGCAGAGTTTGCCAGGATGTAAAAAAAAAATAAGAGAGAGAGAGAGAGAGATGGGACTTGCCTCCCCAAGATGCGTGACATTGCTGCATTTCCTGCACTGTGAGGGAACACAACCCACTTACAAGGAACCACATTCCTTCCAGGTCAATCACTTAAGCTGCATCACAAGCGGCTGATTGCAAAATCAGCCCCCCCAAAAAAAAGAAGATCTTGGCTCATTTGTATTTAGACATACGTTTCCTCTCACTGTGGTTCAATCGTGTGTGAAGTATGTAAACATGTAAACAAATTTCATAAGGCCGCTTTTGCCGTCCAACTCGTAGACCAAGTACAGCAGAGAGTCCACAGAGAGTAGTTTCAGTACAAGGCCGTGTCAACACTCTTTATGGGAGGGGAGGAGAGGGAAGTCATTTCTTCAGGACATATGTGGAAAAAAAAACGGACTAAAAGATCTGAACTGTTGACCTTTCTAACGCAGATGACTGGTAGCTCCTATAGTTAAGTGTACATTTCTAACAAGAGCAGCTTTAAAAATAAAGCGTCTGTGGTGGCTCATTGTCACGCATCCACGATGACAACACTAAGATGAGCAGGGTTTTCAGTGTTTCCAGTGAGTCAGCGATCCCACACCCAATGCACTCGTGTGTTCCTGACTCGCAGAACAACTTTTATGCGTGTCACTTGTACGGGTAAATCCAGAGCTGGTAAACACAGAGTACACCGGAGCGAAAACGACAAAACAAAGATACATGTAGCACACTGTCTTTAAAACAGCTGCTAATCTGGAGGGCAAACAAGGCCGGCTCTAAGCATACACCACCCAAAAAGTCTGTAATAAAGGGAAGTGCAATAACAAGTGGCCATAAAAGTGTGGGCTATAAAACAAAAACAAAAAAATGCCACGTTCTGAGGCCTGAGGGCTGGGGAAGTAGTGATCATAGGCAATGCGTTGGTTAAAAGAGAGAATGAGGTTATTGGCAAATGTGTAACCTGGATGAAATCCTTTTAGCCAGATTTACCTGGAATACGTCCACAACATATTCCAGGAAGAGATTTTTTTTAAATCATAACATTTACATCAAAACTGTCGAAGGAAAAAGTCAACAGACGCATGTAAGGAGTCCCCCCATCCCACAAGTAAGTATAAATATAAAAACATCTGCCTGCATGCAATGATTGATAATGAGCTGAAGCAAGAATCATATTCACATATTCCCTGTTGTCATCTCAGTTTCCAGGAGCTGGGGACACATCATCGTGATGCACTGGTGATGTGAGACATAGAACTTCAACAGTAAATGTTTTTTTCTTGTGCACACAGTGACTTGAGGCACGGCGATGTTCCTGACAGGAGCTCTTTTTTATCTGTGCCACTCATAAAATCAATGTAAAAGGGAGCGAATCAGGGTTTTTTTTTTATATATATTTTTTTCAAATAACATATTTAAAAAAAAAAGTTCTTAGAAATGAAAAATTGTGCCTACCATAGTTGTGACCGTCACCTAGTTAAAGTGTTGGCATGGCAGAGGCAATAATGTCCACACATCGGCTGTCGTCCATTTATTACAGGGCAAATAAACACACACGTGTTCTGATCTGCCAACAGAGTTACTAATTGAAGCCAACTCAAACTCCACTGTCGCTCTGCCATCTCCCAGATTGACCGCTTCCCAGAAACCGTGCGGACTGAGCCCCTCTGCTCCCGAGGATTGAGAATCCAGTCTGATAAGTGCTTTCACGCGGACTCCACAGGCTCTTTGAGCTCAAGTCGAGTGAAACAGAGTTGCACACAAGCCTCAACTTCTCCAAATCGACAAAAACAAAGTTTTCTCTCCGAGTGTGAGTTTTCAAACGACACCCAGTCTGACATGCTGAATGAACAGGATTGCATTAAGGACATTTGCGTGTTTTTCTCAATTTAGCCCCCCACCCCCAAACATTCACACCGTGCCTGCCGCTAGACACATCAACAGCATAGTGCTGCCATAACGACAATAATGATATTGATATATTGGACGCTGAAACACCAGTGAGGTCAGCTGATGGTCATTACGAGACTATAGATAGTAAGAAACCCACACATCTGTAATGTATACGTGTCAGAAGAATCACGTTATGGACACCACTCTTTCTAAAGCAGCTGAGGTTTCACAGTTCTCAAGATGTCTTCACTTTGAGCCTCAACACAACTTTATGCCAAAATGAGCGGTTTAACTGTTCTGACGTCACAGTCAGTCATACGCCTCCCGACTGAATGCTGGAGCTTCACTTACATCCCGGGTTTGTTTGGAGTGCTTACAAGTCAGCACACATTTTCTCTGTGGTTAATAACGCGTGCGTCAGCCACAGCTCGCCACAATATTGCACCCCCTCGCCAGATTATACAATCCTTCCCAATCAGCAAAATGGGTAAAACTAGAAATGCTCTCTAAATAAAATAAAACGTATAAAAGGAGGCTGCGGGACATGTCTAAAAAAATGTCTCTAAAAGCTGAGACTAAGTGGTAACAAAATGCATGTGCTGCTGGGCGGCTGAGTCCATGCACAGAAAACTGTTTGTGTTCCAGAATTGCAGAAAACGTTTGCACTTACAAAACAGTAAGTGCTTTTTTTTTTTATATATATACGTCATTGTGTTTTTGAGAACAAGGGAACACCCAAATAGCAATTATATGTGTCTGCAAGAAAGCAGGAAAACATTATTTACCAAAATGAATGTTTTGATGATTGCTTCGTTCTTGTGTTTCCCTGCATCAAGTTGAAAGTGAACTATTGATTTCATATACATACATGTCCTGCTGGCCTGAACTTGTTTTTTCGTACTACGTATGCATGACTACAAACAGTCCATAGAGTAAACCCCACCAATTGCATTCCCTATAAATACTGTTTTTCTGCACACTGACCCTGGCTCTCCTCCAAGTTGGGCTTTTAAAAAATAGGTCAAAGGTCAAAAATAAACACCTGGTGGTTGTGTATTGTTTTCTCGTGCGTTTTTGAATCCGGCTGACAGGTCTTTAAAGAAATGATGTAAAAACACAAACGGTGCCTGCGCTCCATATGTAAACATTTGGAAGGCTGGAAACCGAGAACCTGAAGAGCATCAAGGCAGCAACAACAACAGCCTCGGCCAGCCGAGCTGGTGAGAGCAGGTGCACAGCTGTGCAACAGCCCAGACTACAGGAGTAACGTGCTGCATGGTTATTTATAGAGCCTGTACATTCTGAAAGGTTTTAATGACTCGAAGTGGTTTAACACTTTGTGTGCAGAATATTAATGTGAGCTCTCAAATTCAAAAGGCATTTGTAAAGAACTCTCCAAGAATTAAGGCAATACAGTCAGACATGAAGGAAAATACGCAATTTTCCTCAAGGAAGCTTTCATTTCAGAGTTTTTGGCCTACTTCTCATGTGATGTTAGCTGCCGGAGCGCAGCCATAAAAATGGGGGCAAAAATAGAGTCCAAAGTTTAAAGATAATTATTTCATACTTACCTTCAAGTTTTTCTTTTAGTGTGTGTGTGTGTGTGTGTGTGTGTGTGTGTGTGTGTGTGTGTGTCTGTGTGTGTGTGTCTGTGTGTGTGTGTGTCTGATTAGTGCCAACAAAGAAAAATCCCATGTAATACGGTTTAAGGTTGTAAATCATTAGGAGAGAGGAAAAAGTTCAGAGGGACTCAGGCGAATACATTGCATACGCGCTGAATGTCAATGGAAACTTAACAATATTATAAAGACGGCAAACACAGACCTTGCCTATCAAGGATTTAGTCAAATTTGCAATTTCCTCAAAGGGAAGCTTTGGGGGAACTCTTTTGTGAGGAGGCAGAAGGAGAATGATGATGCAGTGAAAATGTTTCTGCGTAAACCTCTGAAGTCAAGGCCAGAAATAAACGTTCATAATCACAGAGGCTTCGTTAAAAGAGAAGACAAACCCACTGTTGTCATTCAGAGGCAGTCCATTGCATTTGACTTAATAGATTTATAAACTATGACAACACTATATGCGTAAATGCACTTCGATTCAACTGTTATCCCAGTGATTCACTTGAGGACCAACCAGGGCTGTGATTTACCACTTCTACCGTGTCTGCAAAATCATACACATACCACACCGCAGCTGGTGTGAGAGCCGGGGTCAAAATGAAATGAGTGAAGTTATAATTGCGGCATTATGCCTTTCATGACTCTGTCATGACTACAGCGCGTCACAGCTGAGGCCACTACCAAACCTCGGGACTGTGAGTCATGGGTGCACCACAACCGGGGAAGGGGTGACATCATTCCAGAGTCATCATCGACGTTGGACGGGGCTTCCATAGAAAGCTCTTACTATGCACGAGAGGGGGGGCTACTTTCTGAAAAACCACGTGACCTTCTGGCACTCTGCAGGCTGCACCCAACTGGAAAATGCATAATGCATGCAATGTGCGGATGTGCACAGTGCCAGGTTGACTACAATACTGTTCCAATGGAGGGCGATTGTTTGACGAGGTGTTATTCAGCCCCGTTTTCTTTCTTTCTAGATTCTATCTCTCACGAGGAGGCACCACTTTTTGGCTGCTGATGCAAGCGGGGACACGCCACTCACCAGCCGCGCTTCACACAAACACACACAGAGCCACGCAGTCACACATTGATAACGCACCAGCAGTGGATGTGCACATTGAAAGCACAGGAGGATGTGGTAAGACTCGGTTCTGGCGCTGCCAGAGTTGTTCGCAGCACCAGAGTACACACAAAAACAATCCCCGGCCGCCGCCGGAGAAACACGAGCCGCTCCGAAGCGCGTGCGGTGCGCCCTCGCTTCGTCACGGCCCGAGTATGACAACGTAAACAAGAAAAAGGCACAAAGTGAGATTTTCCTCCGCCGAGCCACGAGCAGCCCGAGGAGAGGCAGCCGAGACGGGCCTCTGGCAGTCGATTTTTGACTCTTGTGCAATTGTGCAGCGTGTATATATATGTATGTGTAGTGTGTGTGTATATATATATATGTTTGTGTGTGTGTGTCCTCCAGACTGTGTTTTGCAACTCCTGCTTACCACACGGATCCGTACGCGCCGGAGCCGACGGGCGCGAGGAGCTGGTACCGCTCCGGGACCTCCCACATGGTTTTGTTGAGCTCCTGTCGGTAGAACGCGGGTCTCTCCTTCTGCGACATTCCTGCGGGTTGAGCGGCGGCTCCGCGGAGACACAACACGCCAGCGGAAAACTTCTGCCCCCCTCTCTGCTCGGTTCCCTCTCCGTGCTGCTGCTGGTGCTCCCGCCGCCGCTGCAGCTCACGCACGGTCTCCGGGCTTCTGGCCGAACTCAAACCGCCGAGTCGTGCAGATTCGGTGCAGTCGTGCAAACAGAAATCCCGCAGCTCTCCGCGCGCGTTCGGACACAACAACTTCCTCCACAGGACGCGGTCGGCTCAGGAAGCTCTCACCCACACCCGCTGCCTTTTTCTCTCGGATCCGCGCCACCTCCGCTGCGCTGGGCGTGCAGGCACGTGTGCGCGCACGCCGCCGCGCGCTCCCGGCGATAATGAAAATAATAATTATCATTATTATTGTTGTTATCTCGCGAGAGTTGAGTGGGAGCCCGTAAACGTGAGTGGGAATCTCCCTCTGTTGGCACCAGGCATGATGACGTAACAACGGTTGAAAGATTATCACAGTGATTACGGTGAGGTAGAACAATGCAGCTTTAGTACACAAATAATGTGACATTCTCAAATGCTTAGGGTTAAATTAATATAATGCATTTTATCGTGTGTCAATAATTCTCTACAGATAACTGGTTTATAGTTTAGGAGGGTCACATAGGTCTAACGCCCTAACTCTCCTGTATGTATCGAGTTTATATATTGTTATTCACAGGAAAAGATTAAAAGAGTTAATTGTTTTATTGCTGTGTTTAGTGGAGCATATCAGCAGAACTACACCATATAATACATAATCCACCTTGGGGCAGATTGACATTGTGGGGGAGTGTTCTATTTTTTTAAGACAACAATTTCCAATATGAATGCAAAGTTGTAAAGATAATTATTTTCTACTTACCTTTTTTCTTTTAGTGTGTGTTCAGTTGATTAGTGCCAACAAAGAAAAATCCCATGTAATATGGTTTAAGCTTGTAAATCATAAGGAGAGAGAAAAAGTTCAGAGGGACTCAGGCGAATACATTGCATACGCACTGAATGTCAATGGAAACTTAATATTATAAAGATGACAAACACAGACCTTGTCTGATCAAGTGTTTACTCAAATTTGCATTGCACCCCCCTCCAAAGAGAAAAAAATAATAATATAATCATTTAGTAATTAAAAAAAAATAAGGTGGCATAAAACTTAAACTTAAAATTAAACTTCGAGTAACAGTAAGAGGAATGAAAAGCACCACTCTAATTTGGCAATACATTTCACATCTTCAGGCAAGTCTGATATTGTGATCCAATTTTCACCACATGTTGGATGTTTATTTAAGTGTTATTGATCTTCTTGCTATGAAACTCTTTGAAAGTGACTTTATTTATGACAGTCAAAACAAATCTATACGATGTCAACATATACCAGTATAAAATGTATATTTGAAACCTATAAAAAGGAGGAGAAGCCACACAGCACTGTTAAGAAAAGAGATTCAAACCAGTGAGCTCTAGTGTAAACAAGAATATCTTTATATATTACCTTTGTTTATCTTCCCCCTCCACCCCTGACAGAAGAAGTGTTACAGAATAAAACAGCATTGCTGGGTGCATCATAAATCCTTACTTTCAGTTTGATCAGATATTATCTCTCCAAGTATATACAGCTAGGCTAGTTTTAGGGTATGTACAGGTGTACGGTGCACTGCGTACGCTGCGATTCAATATGGCATCCTTCGGCATAAATAATCATGGGGTGTGGATGGAGACAACAAACAGTGCTACCCAACAACAGAATGATATCATGTGATCCACCCTCTTCCCTAGAATAACGGTGGAGTCGATTCAGGATGACCTTCATACCTGTAGTGTACATACATTAAGGGAGGAATTGTGTACCCAGTCACCAGAAGGGGGCACTACTGGCTATTTTTCACATGGATCCACAGGGCAATGGGGTTTGATCAGTCACATAATCCAAGAAGTGTCCTGCATCAAGGATGAGCACTTGACTACTGCAATGAGTCCCTCCCCATTCTGCACCCGCCCATTCTCTTCCAGTCCATTCTGCCTGTATCATTTCAAGAAGACAACATAGAAACCCATGGCCAGACAGGAAATCGCCACAGCAATGTGGAGACGCGATCCAATCACTGCCGCTGAGAAAAGAGAAGGGGGATTATAAGGATAATTTAGGAAAAGACAAGAAAATAAAGGCATACAGAACAAGTAACACATTCAAATTAGTTTTCTTGACATAATGCAACTGTTCCCAAGAGAGAAATGTTATTTTATTTTAGTACTGCATCATGACATTAAGATATTAAAAAAACAATAGTAAAAGGTTAAAGATTAAATCCATATTGGTAGCAGTGTGCAGAACTTGTGTTGCCATTTTATATAAAATCACTCGTCAGAGGGCAGGGGGTCAGGGGACTGCCAACCAAATATTGATCAGCACACTTTTATTTAGTTAAAGGTAAAATATATTTTTTATTTGGCTCTGGGTGCAAGTGGGTCACAGTCAAATACAATCCCCCATTAAATTATTGGCCTCGCAGGATGCCACATTTCTGTTTGTTACTCAAAACAATGCATTACAATTAAATCTTTTATTGTTATTGTTTTCAAAGGCTGTTTCCTGAAGGGATTGTATTTTCTTTACTTAATTCAATATCAACTAAATATGTAATATGCTCTGGTTTGCTTAAACTTTTATATGTATATCACATTTGGTGTGACCAATAAAAGGTTGGATGGTTTTGGGGTGTCTATGGGGAAGTTTTGTGGGGAATCTGTGCGGGATCAGTATGTTGTTTAATATAGACTCATTACATACATACCTTTATAAAAGACACCCCACACTCCTTTCTTCTCTGAAAGCAGCCAGCTGTTGAGGCGAGGCACCTTTTTGAGGTATGCACAAGTGCATACGAACAGCAGCCCAAACACCAGGATGCCATCGAAAGAGTACACTACACAAGAGAGAAGATTATAGAACACATATCTTGAAGCAGCTAAGAGACTACAGAGATGGTGTCATGTTTACACAGTGACCGTCAGAATGTCTGTGAAAGGACAGTATAGCAACAACCATGGTCAGGTCACAAGTATATGAGTAAACTTCGCAGCTTTTACTCTGAGGTTTGGTTTGGATCAGGCTGTGGTGCTGGCTGTGCTCTGTAAAGGTTAGCTGCTCAACGGTAGTTAGCAAGTTGCTTTGTAGCCACACACAATAACACGTTTCCAACACAAGCAGTTTCAACAAGAGCTTACACAAATTACATTTAAACTGTGCAGTGAATCGGTACATTTCACAAAGAATCGGGCTACACAGGTGAAATAGTGAAATAAGAGTCAACTTTGCTGCTATCAGAGTGAAAGGGCGGTCCGGGGCCACGTCTACAGCTAACCTAGCTTTAGCCGTGTGCAGAAGTAGCCTGACCCTACCCGCTCTGCTGCTCTTACACACTCACCGTTTGTCATGTTCGCAGCTTGCTGTTCTTAAACGATGTTATGAGACAGTTAGGTTAACAGTCCATCGTTTTAAATGAAGTGGAGGTCTGATGCGTTTACTTCGAAGTCAGTCGCTTGACATTTCCGGTATCCACTTCTTCGTCTTTTTTAAATACTTGTTTTCCTTTCTGACATATTACGTTTTGTTGTTGTCGACCTATTTTTATCGCCACCTAGTGGAACATTGGATGTACAGCTGCACCCACCTCACACTTGAAAAAAGTGACCAACAATTGTGTATCTGCAGTTTTTCAGCTTTTCTTTTCGGGATTGTATTGCATGCTACATGGTTGTTGTGTAGTTTGTGGTAGTTTTTGTGTCTCCTTGTGATTGTTGTGATTTGAGTGGCGTCCGTAAAGCAGATGGGGTTAGTGCCTTGCTTAGATTGTGCCAGGGGTTTTGTGCATCCTTCCAGAAGGAAACCACCTCAACTGGGCCTTGAACCGGCAACCCTCTTGTCCGATGCCTGTCTTCCTCACCAAGAGGCCACCTCTCCCTGATCCTTTCATCTGTTTTATCATTCTTTATGTTGTTGCACAATTTCTTCCAGGCATAGTACATATCTAACATCATTCATACTGTGCGCATGCACTGTAGTAATTGTTGGAGAGAAAGCTTATGTATGTATTCTTTCAGCATGTTTCACACGAATAATTTTTTTTTTGTGGTTTGAAAAAGATAGATCACCTCTTATGAGATATGCATATGATAAGCCGGGATGCAAAGGCCATGTCTGTTATGTCGCATTATGCTAGTCTTTATATGAAATTATCTTAATCCCTCCATATGCTGGCTCTGACACAAAAGGAGTTTCTCTCTCGGGGGCGAACGAAGGTGGAACTTAAGGAAGACACTTAACAAGATTTGATCACAGCAGGATCACACACCTGTTTAGATCAGTGTCCTGACAAACGTGCGTCTCTACCATTGCACACGGGTATCTGAATCCACTGCATACGCTTAGGACACACAGGCAGGAGCTATCGTAAACACGGATGTGTGACATACTGTATATGATCTGTCAAGGAGCGTGAATGAATGTGGCTGCTGTAAGTGGTCCTATGAAGGTGATGTAAGATTTCAAAGGTGAAATCAGTGGAATGCTATCAGGCGGCAGCCATGGTTTCCAGATCGGTGATCATCGTTTAGTCTCCAGCGTCAGTGAGTGACTCCACAATAGATTCCCTTAGTTTAGCCGAGCAGGGCTGAGGCTGGGGATAAGCGACACGCTTAGGTGGCGTTTTAGACGGATCGAGTCAAAGGTTCCACACCACGCCAGATGTAACTGCTAATCTCTCAACAGGGGGCCATTGTTCTCATTCTCGTGTCTGAGAAGGGGAAATTAAAGCATGTAACTACAGTCGTGTGATAAGGAGAAGTACCGCAGGTAAATCCTTCCTGCTGCGGCCTGTGCAAGGCTGAACAGCCATTGTGCAACCAGGAATATATATGCACAGTACATTCTATGTTTACTCTATATTTGTTTTAACATGTATGTATTGTGTAATCTTATGGCAAGATCAGCAGAATTTGGTTTGTGGCGCTTGAAGCAGTAAACAACCTTTTTTCTCAAATATGGCACGGTTACTCAAAATGATCCCAAGACAGACATCAATATAAATATTTTTACATCTGGTTTTAGGGTATATTTGGATGCTTAAACTAATTTGGAGATTTTTATTCATGTGTCCACAGAGGCAACACCCCGACACTTTCATATTAGTTCCTTCATTTGACTAAACTACACCCCTGGCAAAAACTGATTTCTATACACTATATATATATATATATAGCCTCCTTAAAAAACCTTTTAGACAACACATATATGGAATGAGAAAGCAGGTAACAGGAATACATATAAAATGTTTAATAAACCATCCAACAAACATGTACAAACACTTAAACTTTAGCTGCGTTGGATTAGGATCTGAGAGAGAGACGACAGCATAAAACAACAGAAATAACTTGTAAGATTAATCAACCGATGGCCCTTCAATGCATCATATCCTTTACTCAAAGCTGCCGTACACATTTCACAAGCTTAAAGAACCAATGAAGTATTCGTTGAATAACGATTTACGGACTGCCTCTGGTTTGAAAAGTGACCAAGTGTCAGCCGGTAGTCTACATAGACTTCCTCAGGCTACATCCATGCAAAGACATTTTTATTTTAAAAAGACGAAAGGTTCCGTGTCTAGATGAGCGTTTGTCAAGTGTGGCAAGTCACTTTTTGGGCTTGTCGAGACAAAAATGCAGCCCCAGATTTTACTGAAACAAAAATGGTGCCAGTAGCATTGACCTAAAGTCTGTTTTAAGGGCTTTGACTGTGTCAAAGTCAATGTCTGCTTGTATGTAGCAAACTGCAATTAGAAAAAAAATCAGTGTGGACATAGCCTGAATCTCCGGTTTGCTGCAAACAAACATTCACAAATAACTTAAAATCTCTGTAAAGCAAATGTATCGAACTAACTTTAAAGTGTGACTGTTGCCTTAAAAAAGGAAATCAGACAATAACAATATTATTTACATTAAAAAGCACCAAACTGCCAACATAGGCTCCAGTACATTGCATGAGATGGCCTGCTGTATAAAACACATTCAACTCAAACACAAAACACATTTTCTCTTACACAGTCTGTGCAACTCTGTACAACTAAAACCTTGTGTACCGTTGGTCATAAACATTTAAAACGTGAAGGTTTTTACTCCATTATTATGTGAATAACATATTATTTTCCGATGTTTATAAATACAAACTCTACTTACAAGTAGTGACCCCCTACACTGTGCTTCATTCTCCCAGTACCACGGTGTAGTGTTTGCTGTAGAATAAATTAATAATAAATAAAATACAAAAAAAAATCTCAACATTATGGCAGGGTAAAAAAATTAATAAATACCCTCCGTGTTTCGCAGTTCTAGCCACTACACTTTCAACTTTTCAGTTTCAGAAAACATTGAGCAAGCCAAACAGCAGAGGAAGCGAAGACAGAGGAGAGTGGAAGGCCACCATCGCATTTAACTGGTGGAGAGGAGAAACACAGACATTATCACAGGTCCAAATAAAAAGGCCAAAAGGATTTAAGGTGGAAGTTGGTTTCCAATTCAAAAGTTATGGAATTGGAAACCAATCAAGGTATTCCTCGTGCCAATTTATGTTGTGAATTGACTTTCGGCATCAAAAATACATGCTGTAGTACCATGTGAAAACGGAAATCAAGGTTACTTTGTAAACTTATTTAAGACGTATGACTTTTAACAGGACAAAATGTTTCACAAACCCGAATGGGACAGCCTTGATTGTACTATGTTGATGTCTCCTATCTGTGACACGTTTTTTTATAACAACAAATCAATCGAGAATCTGGTGAAAAACATTTTCACCGAATTTCACGTATTTGGATGACAGAAATGAAAAGGAGAAAAGTTAAGGAATGCCTTCCTTCCGTTGGCAGCACTGCGAGGGTGGCACACCCCAGTCGTACACGTAGGACAATCGCAGCTTCACCTCCTCCTTGCACAGCCTGCCGTCGCGCTGCAGAGTCTGGTGTTTTTCCAACATGTCCTCCAAGCTCTGCTTGTGCGTGACCAAATATTTGTTGTTGCAGCCACGCGACTTGTACTCCGTGTCAAAGCGCGGGTCGTGCGTCCGGCGGACATCTACCGGTGCCAGCCAGGCGCCCAGCGACACGTCCTCGCTCTGCCACGTCTTGAAGTAACCTGCATTCAGTCGTATGTAACGTACCAGGTCGGCTGACAGGAAGTAGCCACCGCCCAGAGCGTAGGGCAGGTAGTAGTCACAGAGCTCCCATGAGCTTTCCCGCCACTTGCCTGCTGTCTTCACTCGGCCCCTCCCTGAGAAGAAGCCCCAGTACAGCTTGCTGGGCTCCTTTCCCTTCAGCTCCTCTTTGAGGAGGTCCAAGCGAGCGAACGTGTCATCGTCCGCTTTGAAGACAAACTTGAAGTCCACGTTCTGGTCCAGCCAGGAGTACATGTGGAGCAGCTTGAGAGTCAAGTTCTCGTAGGAATCTCGTAGCTCGGGCAGTAGGAGCAGGTCCTTGTGGCGCCCCTGCTCCGTGTTCAGGTTTTGAAGGTCGTCACTGGAAAGGCCCTGAGTTCCCACCACGAACATGGCCAGAACATCGGAGTCCCGCTTGGCGAGCCAGGTGCTCCGGATGATGCTCCTCCGCTCCGTGTACTTGGGTCCGGTCGTGATGAGGACCACGAGGAAGGCCGACAGCTCTTTCAGGGCGGAGGGGGGATTGTGCTGCTCTGGCTGGGATTGCGGGGCATTGGCGCGGGGGGCTAAGCCGGGGGGATCCGGGTGGCCCTGTTTCAAGGTTTCTGAGGTACATTTGGCCAAGAAGACAAGAACTATGGCGAAGCTGCAAACGGTGCCGATGACCAGGGCTGTCTTGTGGCGGCACACTAGACGGAAAAGATTCATGGTGCTGTGTTTGAGGGGAAAAACACAATAGATCCTTATGGTTCAAGTTTATCACTCAAACTCAAGGGAAATTAGACTTTGTAGTTAGATTCATTATTACCAGCAGAGGGGATCGTGTGTGAATGCAGTTGCTATTCACACCTCACAATACAGTCTATCAGCTCTTTCATTGCTGGGACTAGATACCGTTGACATGTGTAAACAAACGTGTGGGCACCAGGAAAGATAATGACACACTAGCATCACATGTATTGGCACCTTAAATCCCATGTTTACAGTTAACATGACCATTTGTGCGTCACAAGACGTTAGCAAACTAAGCTCAGCAGCACAACAGTGCTTGTGTAGTACCACTGCCTGCTTAGATGTACACTGCACAATGGTGTTAAGTGATATATCCAGTTACCTGGGCTGAGTGGAAGCTGCGGGTCCAGGGGATGATGCAGGCAAAGCAAGACACGCACGCGCACACGCGCGCGGGCACACACACACTCTGCGGAGCTAACGTTAGCTAGCAGAGGGAGACCCTCTGCGCACTTTGTGTGTTCACTTCACGGGGTGTCACCACACGCAGGCGGCCCATGTTGGTCCGAGACCGAGTCGGAAAACAACACGTTTAACGACCACACTGTTGACAACGAGCAGGTTAAACCGAATGGAAACGTGAATCCTGGTCCAGACACATCACACAGCTGATGTCAGGCAGCCGCGGAGATCGGATCTGTGACGAAAAAGGAAACGGAAGTTAAGACCCCGATAAGAGAGGATAGAATAAACACACAACAAACAAACTAAACGAATGTTTTATGTTTATGGCAGTTTTATAACGAGGAAAGCGCTTAAGCAATAGTGAACTGGTTAACTTAAAGCCTGATTTTGCACATGTTCGCCCATAAAGGATAAGACGCCATAAATAAATCAAAATGGCAGCGACATAATTTGACTAAATGTTGCCTCTGTTGTCATAGAGAATAGCTGACGTGAGACAATATCATTTGAAGCAAAGCATTTAAAGGACAGCGGCTGTTTGGAGCATGCGCCTTAGTCTTCAGTGTCGTGAGTGCTTCCTGTTTCTTAGCCTGCCCTTGATTGGCCAATATTCATGAAAGAAGACTGATGATTGGTTAAGGCGACTGCAACATATATATTGACTCGGACATACAGAAGCCAAACAGCGCCATACAATAAATTCCATCCCTTTTATTCATGCTACCATTTTTTGTCATCAAAGTCAAAAACATCGACATTCGTTCATTTTAAATAATATTTTTGATTTCTAGTAGTTGTATGACTGTTTCAGCGTTAAATTGTTTAGGTATTTTATTTTGAAACGTGTAACCGGCAACGCAGTGTCTCATTGCGCATATGACAGTGACGGGTTGAAAATGTCCCAACATTAACCGGGGAAAATGGCCTCATCGTAGTTGAATCCTAGATTGAATGTTTAAAATACTCACATGTCGCCTGTATTTAAGCCTAGCGTGAAGGAACTAATCAGACGTGATCATGTAAGCGCGTAGTTAGATATATATTACTTAGATATTAGCTTAGAAGCCTCACGGTAGCTAGCGGATGGACGTGAACGTTGGAGCAGGACAGTTACACGCGATGACGGTCAGGAGAACCAGCCGACCTCCTGGATTATATCCCGGTTTATTCGCCATCTTTCTCCTTATCCTGAGTGTGCAGCTGGTGGAGTCAGCCTCGGATTATAACCCGTACAGAATCCTGGGTGTCAGCAGAGGTGCCAGTCAGGCAGAAATCAAGAAGGCGTACAAGAACCTGGCCAGAGAATGGTGAGTGACCGACACCGCCGTCACGAGCTGCGCTGTGGCAGAGTAGCATCCCTCAGTGTATCCATGCATGATCCCGTTTAACACGGGAAAGAGAACGTCCTTCTAAGCATGTGTGAATCTGTCAGTAATTTCCGGTATTGTGTGTGGGCTGGTTTTCTAGGCACCCTGACAAGAATAAGGACCCGAAGGCAGAGGACATGTTCATCAAGGTTTCTAAATCCTATGAGGTGAGAGAAAACATGCATCGCACAAAATCATCATATCATGCACAAAATTCCACACCTCAAGCATCAGATGACACCTCTGACACACAGTGTGCTTTTCCCCTATCCTAACCCCCCCCCCCAGGTTGCTTCTCTCTCATATTTACAACATCAATAACATGTCCTCTCACCGCTGTCTTTATTTTCCCTTTCACTCAGATTTTGTCCAATGAAGAGAGAAGGTCCAACTTTGACCGCTACGGGCAGATGGACGAGAACCAGCCGTTTGGCCAGTCGCAGCAACAGCAAGGTTTCCGCAGCTTCCACAACAGCTTCTACTTCGATGAGTCTTTTTTCCATTTCCCCAGGTACTCTGTTTTCAGCTGATTCAAATGAAACATTTCCCCCTAGGGCTTAAAGTCTTGAACACAGTATTACACAGTTTTGCGTCCCTCCATTTCACAGGTCCAGGGACTTTGCGGACAGCAAGTATCTGCTTCACCATGCGCAGTTTAACAGCGACGTCCTTCCGGACAGTTTCAAGAGGCCGTACCTTATCAAAGTGACCTCCGAGTGGTGCTTCGCGTGCATCCACATTGAGCCTGTGTGGAAGGAGACGGTGCAGGAGCTGGAGCCTCTGGGTAAGTCCGCTGCCACTGCGTTCCCCAGCAAACCCTCAGGATCCAACTCGGTTTTCCCGAAGCCCGTTTAGCATGGAATGCAATTTGTGCGTTAAGCTGCTTTACGGAGCGCTGTCCATTTCTTCAATTATTCATGAGCTTTATTTGTTCTTTTTGGCTGATTGGTACAGGGTGTAAAAAGCTTTAGGCCAGGGAGAAATGCAGGCCTACAGTAGTCTGTTGCTGCTACATCAATTCGGCCAATTAGAAGTAGTACTCTAACCCCTTTGTGCTCTGATATGTACCAATTATAAAAAGTTCAATTAGCATTCCGTGAGTAAAATAAATCGGTAAAACATTGACCTGGGTGTAACCGCAGCTTTCGCTTTTCAGTGCCTAAAGCCTTCTTTAACTTAAACCTGAAAGAAATGCGGAACAATGTCTTCCTTGCCGAAAACAAGCTGGATATCACACAGGACAAACTATAGTGGTCTTATATGTTCACAGACTGTGAACATTTTTGGTAATGTATCCAGTGACCTGACAAACATAGTTCCGTTGTTCTCGCTCTTCTTCCCTCCATCCGCTCAGAAATGTATTTGGGTCTCAAGCTGCTAAATGTTTCACCAGCTCGTCTGTAACTTTGTGCGCGCAAAGTTCGGTCGGCTGCGTACAGTTTGTGTCGAGATTCACTGGTGAGCTGCTGTGCTCACAAAAGGCAGCAGCTGAAAGTGAACCAAAAACAGTTGTGTGTCGTAAAAACCGAGGCAGCGAGGTAGAGGATGCCACAAAAGCTCAGCTGGTAAACTTTGTGTGTAAAATCTCACCTTTACCAGATCTTTTTCTATTTTACGGTGAAAAGAAACGCAGTCCGTTATTACTTCATGATAAACAGCATTCATCACCTGAAAATAGAGAGAGACAACAGTCGGTGAGTGTTAGTAGGAAGGCAGCTCTCTGTGCATACATGTGCAGTTTGTATTGTTTATTATTCCATTTATTTATATCCGTGGTTCACTAACGGTCTATTTTCTCCTCTTACCCCAGGTGTTGGTATTGGCATTGTGGACCTGGGTTACGAGCGTCGCCTGGCCCACCAGCTGGGAGCTCACCGCGCGCCCTCCATCATTGGGCTGGTGAACGGCAGGGTGACCTTCTTCCATCAGGCCGTGGTCCGGGAACACCTGCGACAGTTCATCGAGGACCTGCTGCCCCACAAACTGGTAGAAAAGGTAACTGCAGCTGAGGCACGCGCGCACCTTTGTTTTCTCAACCTAGTACTTATAGAAACAGTGGCCCGATGAAGTTTAACGTTGCAGTTCGACGTAGGTGAGCAAGTTTCTATTGTTTTCCGGGTTAAATGTGGATTCTCGTCCTCCAGATCACAGATCACAACTACCTTGCTTTCCTGGATAACTGGCATGTGGAAAATAAGCCCAGTGTTCTCTTGTTTGACCAAGTGCCAATTGTTCCCCTCCTTTACAAGGTAAGCCATGTATTTAGACGCACACGCACACACACACGCGAGCGCACCCCCACAAAACACCAAGCTGATTAATATTCTGAGATCTGGTCCTGAAGAATTGTTTTCTCCTAATTAAGAAAGCGCGTTAACTTGACGACCTATAACTTACAACAAATGAACTACTACTCCTTCGCATCGTGTCCTTTCCTTTTTCATGGTGTTTACCTGGCACACTCTGATCGTCCCTCTCCGCTCTCCAGTTAACTGCGTTCGCCTTCAGGGACTATGTGCGCTTTGGCCAGGTGGACCAGGGCGACGCGCACTGCACTCGGCTGCTCCGGCAGTTCAACATAAACACGTACGCCCCGACCATGCTGCTGTTTAAGGAGGACACGGAGAAGCCCGTTGACGTCATCCAGGTACACCCCTGCAAGTTTTTGTCATTTTGCGACACAACTTGCTCCCCCCCTTCAAACGTTTTCTGCCTTTATGGCGTTCACACCCCTCTCTCTCTCTTTCTCCCCCCCCCCCCCCCCCCCCCCCCCCCCCCCCCCCCCAAAGGCCAGAGGGATGAAGCGACAGATCATGGACGAGTTTGTCTCCAACAACAAGTTCCTGCAGGTGCCACGGCTCGTCAACCAGCAGCTGTTTGATGAGCTCTGTCCTGTCAAGCAGTTCCACCGACGGAGAAAGTGAGACATTTTATAACCTGCATGCCACAAACTGACTAATGATACAGAAGCCGGAAGTTAAGTGACGTGTCCCTGTGGTTATTTCGGTGGTTATTTTTGCATTGACCTGATGACCGAATGTTTTGCAGGTACTGTGTGCTGCTGATCACAGGGGAGGACCCGGCCTTCCATCCAGGCAATAAGGCGTTCCTCGACTTCGCCACAGTAAACAGAAAAGAGGTGCTGCGCTTTGCATATGTCTACCAGCATCAACAGCAGCCGCTCTGTCAGGCACTGCTCCCCAACCAGGTTTCCCTCTCAGCTCAGGTCAGTGGCACGCACGCACGCGCACGCACATGCACACGCACACACTCACACACGTGCAAACCGCCTTTGTTCGTTCCTATAGAGTAATTCAAAGCCTCTTGTGGAAATAACAACGTTTCATCTATAAGCAAACGTCAAGGATAATGTGCAAAACACCTGAACACACCGAAAATCCAGCGGCATCAGGAGACCATGAAATGTACAATAAACATTATGATATACGTCCTCTTATTGTGCAAAAACATCGTTTACGTCATCTCGCGCCTCCCGACACGACAGGTGGTGATCCTGGAGAGGCGGAGCCAGGCTGGCAAGGTGCTCTACCGCTCTGTGAGCGGAGGCTGGAACGGCAGCGAAGAGGACAAGTACCGCCTCCACGAACAGCTGGAGCTCCTCCAGAAGGACCCCGCCTACCTGAGCTCTGACGCCACCCTGCCAGAACTCAACAATGAGCGGGCCCCCGTAAGTCACAGCAGACGCGCGAACCTGACACTAACCCGACCGTTTCCAAGCGTATCGGCCTGTTCTTTTCTGTTTTGAAATGACTGTACCCGTTTCCTCTCGCAACAGATATTTATTATTAAGTGGATAAATGCTGCCTACGATTACCTCCTGCAAATATATGACGACCTCCTCTATTCCAACTGGTAAGACCGCGCTCGCCCTGGAACGTTTGTGTCATTCAGAGCACTTTGGATGAGATTCTTACAAATGCCTCAGACGCTGAATGGTGCTGCTGCTGCATTAGGATAATTGGACACAGGGTCTCCGTGGGTGCACATTTACTGTGCCCCGTCGTGCCTGTGATGAACCTCCGTATAAATCCTTGTTCATCCTTTTCTCTCCCACATGCCTCGATTACAATGTGTTTCTCTCCTCAAGGCGAGAGATGATGCCCATTCTGTCCTTGATCTTCTCCGCTCTCTTCATTCTCTTTGGCACCGTGATCATCCAGGCCTTCAGGTGAGGGGCACGGCTCATCGTATGCTTTGAGCACTTGCCAAAGGAAGTGTGGAGCATTTGGCTTTTCGGGTCATCATTTGACATGATGTTGAGTTGTTTTAACCTCCTCTCTGTGGCCTGCCATCAGCGAGCCGGGTGAGAACAAACCCCGGGCCCCGAAGCCGAAAGAGCAACCTCCAACGGAGGAGGATGCATCCAGTCGAGCAAGCACCTCGAGGTAAATGCCGTGACCTGGAAGATCTGTTTCACATGAACAACCTGCTGCTCTCATAGATTCCGTGGGACAGAGAGATGCTTTTAAAATCCTATTTTGGCTTTTTGTGGCAGTTGTTGTGAGTGTGTGGTTCATGAATTCCTTTTTTACTCGGAGGACAAAAAGAGGAGAGTGAATGTGGAAAAGGTTTGACACAAACTGTTCAATAGTTAACCGCGTTTGTTAATCTACAGCAGGCTGGTGTGTTGTCCAGCTGCTTTGCATATTTGTCCCAGAAATGGTTTGTTCACCTATTTGACAAATTCACTGTCACGCTCCCAACTAGAGACCCCGAACAAACTCCGTACACCTACCAAAATCCAGTGCATTCTTTTGGCACGTTGCGTTATTGCTGCTTTCCAATCTGTCCGTGAGTCGATCTCTTCCTCAGACGACGAGCCACAGTTACGTCATTCCCACTTTTCTCCTCTCTTCCCTCTGTTGACGTAACACGCACGTATTTCCCTCTCTTTGGCCCATGCAGCCGTCCTCCGAAGAAGGACTTTGTGGAAGTGACCGAGCTGACGGACGTGACGTACACCAGTAACCTGGTCAAGCTGAGGCCGGGCCACATCAACGTGGTGCTGGTGCTCACCAACGCCTCCAAGACCGCCTTGCTCCGGAAATATGCCAAGGAGGTTTTCTCTTTCTCTGGGTTAGTCAAAGCATTCTGTATCGGGGCGGTTTTGGTTCCCTTTTTTTACTCCTTCATTTCATTGTATTGTTTATTCATTTGTGCGGGTCTAAAATGGGCCTGTTTCTTGGTTTCTGGCAGACCCTGTTAAAATTGTTTTTTTTGGGTCTACTGCCATTTTAACTGGGGGGTGATTATGGATTATGGAAATAATAATTTTGCTTGTTCCATCCATTAATGCCAAACATCTCCGCCACTTTAGGACTCAGACCCTCCACTTCTCTTTCCTCAACGCGGACAAGCACAGCCACTGGATGCCCTCGCTCCTTCGCTCAGCCTCCGACACTGCAGAAAGCGATGGTCGCGCAGATGAAGACGAGGAGCCCTCGGACTACACGGGACACGTCCTGGCCCTCAACGGCCACAAGAAGTACTTCTGCCTCTTTAGACCCGTCTTCACGGGGGACGATCCCAACGACTCGTCATCTGAGTTGTCGTACTCCTCTGACAGCAGGAGAATGTCTCGGTCCAGGTCCAGGTCCAGTTCCCACTCTCGATCCCGATCCCATTCCAGAGAAGACGGGGCCACCTCCAAGAGGGGCTCCAGCAGGGCCACCACTATCGAAGTCCACCATAAGCTGGACAGACTGGGACTCTGGATGGAAAGGCTAACGGAGGGCACCTTGCCCAGATTACAGGTCCCTGCATGGCCCTCTCTGGATGAAACCTCTAACGCGGCCTCCAGAGAAAGCTGAGGTCAACTTATGATTGGTAGGAATGGTAGCAGATACACTTTATGGTCTTGTCTCCTGATTATGTATATTAACTAGAAAACTGCTGAGAGTAGCACTTTTCAAATTATTATTTAAGGTCACTTTGCAGGGTGTAAAGTTTGACATTTGCATTTGCCACCAGTTTACCAAATGATTTAATTCCCCTGTTGGAGTGCGGAGGAGGTGGAAAACAATGGCTTAGAGTAGGGTCGCATAAGCAAGCTTTTAAAATGCTCCACTGTGCATCTTAAAAAAATTAGACAAACACTTGTTGGGGCAAATGCAAAGTCCGAGCTGTCCTCTGTACAGAGAGAGGACGGAAAAAAACAAATACACAAAAGGATGTGTTCCTGCCTCAAACAAGTCTGAGCTGTAACGCCGACATACACACTCGATATACACACTGACGCAAACACGTGTTGCTGGCGCCAGTTATTTGTTGTTTACTTTTGTCAATGTGCATTCATTAGGTGAAGTCACACAGCATTTTTTTTTTTCGATCCGGTACCATTTAGCCATCTAGAGCATATTAAATGTACTTCAAGCTCGACATCGTGTCCCAAGAAAACGCCACGGTGTGTGACCGGATCTCCGTGTTTGTGCTGAATTGTGGAGATATCATTTGTTCGTGTGAACTTTGAGGAGCATTGAGTTGATCGTGTGCTTATCTGCCTTTGCCTTGTTTATCTCTCGGATCTGTTGCAATCTTTTTGATTCCCTGTATACGAGTTCACAGCAATAATGGACAAATTCACCTAACAACCGTTTTCATTTGACTTTGTTTGTATAGGATAAATAATATGCAGTGGCACCTGATGTTATCCTCTGCTCAGATCAGGTGGCCATGACTTGCTGCTGTTTTTTGGGGGGAGATTTGAGATGTTTAATATTTGTGGAGTGGTACCCAGAAGGTTGAAATCTGCCTTTTTGTCTCGCAGTTGCTGTTTATTTTGGGCCTTTTTTCACTTAAACTCTTCGACCTTTGTGAATTGGCTGACCCCGGGGAGAAATGAGATGAAATAAGACCCTATCATTTTGTCTCTGCCCTTTTTGAAATCTCGGCCCTCAAACCACTGTAAATGTTAATGCATGGCATCAGTAGACCTAAAAAGACTAATAAATGCTGATTGAAGTTGCACTGGCAATTGAAATGTTAATCCCCTATGATTTCCTGTAATTGAATAATCTGTGGCCCAAGAAATAGTTTTAAGTCAACTATAACTCTGAGTAATGTTGCTTTATTGTAATGTATTGGTCCTTAGAACTTCATTTGTATCCATATCCCACGGATGGAAATGAGCTGTAACATATTAAAAGAAACTCCTTTTTAAAACGCTTAATTTATTAAAATACGTCGATGAGTTTGACCTGCTTTCATATTTGGCCACTACCTACATGCTCTTTAATTAATAAATATGTTTATCTACAACGATACAGTACTGAATATGTTAATGTTGGTAAATGAATGTCTAATTCAGGCTCAGTGAATTGTCTGGCAGAAGTATACATTATTTAGTCAAAATGAGCAGCCAGTAAAACAACAAACATTTACCATAAATATAACTACTGCCTAAAATGAATACATGTTCAGAATGTACATTAAATACAGTACATGCCGTGACCATTGAAGAATTAACATGTTTTCTTGTTTTTGTCTCCGTACCCATTGGGAATGCCAAACACTTTCTTCATGGACAAGTCTTCAGGGCCGAAGGAGACTGGCAGCAGCTCGTCCACGCTCATCTTCACCCACGAGCAGTCCGGCTTTGAAAGGTACACCTCCCACTCGGATCCGAACTGTGAAGGAAATATGAATTGAGCGATGTCCTAAAGTAAGAGCTTGATACCCTACAACAACATCACTGACGGGAAAATATGATTTGATAGAAGCGTGATGGGCAAATACGATACCTCTCTCATAAATTGCCTACAGCCACCGCAGGGGGAGATGAACTGGTCATTCAGGTCACTGCAAGGAGCACATGGGGAGAAAATTCAGCAATGGGCCAATAGGCACCTGATTTTGAAATCAGTCACCAATGTCGCCTCTGTGTAATGTTTAATAATAATAATAAATGGGACTGATCTTTCTCTTATATATTTTATTTATTTTTATTGATCTAGTGAGTTGTCAATTGTATCCTGTAAAGCATCTTGAGCTGCATTTCTTGTATGAAAGGTGCTATACAAATATTATTTATTATTATGATTATTATTATGATGATGGTTGTTGTTGTTGCTGTTGTTATTATTGTTAGACTTGACTTCTTTGAGTTTGGTAAAGTTTTGTGACTTGCAATAATTAATGGTTTGAGGATGGTGCAAGGGGAAGACATCAGTCAGGTTGTGACTCAGGGGTGGAGGGTACCTGGCAATAGCGATGGCCTTGAATGACCTGCAGCCTTCCGACACTGCCTTGGAAATGACATTCCTCTCGGCGCACATGCCCAAGTTGTAGCATGCGTTCTCTACATTGCAACCTGTCAGGTACACAAAAGAAACCTTTATATATATATATGTATTTTTTGTGCTAGCAAAATCACAATAAAGAGGTGAGATATCCCTATCAGAAGGGAGGTTTACCTCTTCTGCCCTAGTCCAATAGTTACTCAGTGGGAATGTTTGCCCCCCCACAACCCCCCCCAAGACATTCTCTGCCAAAGAACACGTGACTTGCTAATATTTGCACAGTCAGGCCAAAAGGACATGAGAGTTCAGTCTTCTCTTATATTTGACTATTATGCGACATCCTGGTCAGTATAAAGAGAGACGCAAGTAACTGATTTCTATGGTCTGTTGCCGTGCAAAACTTAACATATTGTAGCAAAATGAAACTCCCATCGCGCAAATGATACATTTCAATATAGGTTAAATTGGAATATAAAAAACAAAAAAGAAAGATCCCCCAGTCAGATAAAGGAAATGTTGTCCCTTCTCCCAGTTGTACTTTACCTGTAAACACACGGTTGTCTTGGGTCAGGAGAGCGGCCCCCACTCTGAACTTGCTGTACGGACAGTAGGCCTGCTGCTTTGCCTCCTGAGACTGCTGGATCAGTTTCTCGACCGTTTCGAGGGACAGGTGTCTGGGACCCTGGTCCTTAATAAGCTTCACTTCCCCGCTGAACTTTACGCTGTCCATTCTCGCTGTTTGCCTGTTATTGAGGGAGTGAATGAGTCTGTAGTTGCCCAACTCGAGATGTGTATGGGACAACAGGAAGGGGGGGGGTTACAGTCCCAGCCAATCGCACACAAGGCTGCCAACAAGCTGTCATGAGGCAATAGAGGTTAGGTAGCCTCAAGGAATTTTCAATTTAATAATCAATTATTACAAAGCAGGTTTGGTTAAGGTGTGGCTGTGTTGTATGCGACTGCTTGTGCTCCTCATCTGTTGTGTACGTAATAGAACATTGGAGGAATTTTGTGAAAATATGTGTCTTTATTGTTGATATGGGTTTCATGAGTCAGTGGCTATATGGAGATGTCCAACACCAAATGATCCCTGAAATTAGTACAATCCAAAATCAGTTCAAAACCTTGAGAAAACCCTAAGATGCAATAGACTATAAAAAAAAATACAAAATATATATATATATATATATAAAATACAACGTTTTTTTTTTTTTAATAATACCCTGCGTCTTCCCAAAGGTGATACTCTCGAAGTGGGAAAAATATGTATCTGTGGTGCTTTAATGAGTTCAAACTCGTGGAATTTATGATACTGATTTCTTTTTTAGGAAATATATTCATGTTTTAATAAAAGTAACATACAAAAGAAAACAAATCGATGATCCATTGAGGTCTCTGAGTTTTTTGGATCCATCCACACAGCACCGCTGAGTCTTAAAGGTGTTTCAGCTGTTCTGGATGACCCAGTTCATCCATCCAAGGTACTTTCTCACCCTGGTGTAGACACCAGGGTAGTAGGCATAGGCACAGCCGATGCCCCAAGATACGATGCCCTCTAATTTACCGTTACAGACGAGGGGTCCTCCTGAGTCACCCTTAGGATGGAAAGGTAAAGGGGGAAAAAGTTATTTGAGGGTACTGTTATCATTTTATGAAACATTTAAAATTAAATTGACTCTGGGAGAAAGTTGGCAAGAACATTATTCATGTGAGGTAACAGTGTTGCCGTCCCTATGTGACATTTCATCATAAATGTATGTCATGAAACGTCATGTGTATTGCCCAACTAATAATCAGCCATAACGTGTAAAAAGATTTCCTCATATTTTTCTATGTTTACTGGGAGACTGTTGTCATCTCAATTACACGCACACAAACACACGCGCACATCTTTGTGACTCACCTGGCAGGAATCTTTTCCACCATAGATTGAGCCGGCACAGATCATGTTGTCTGTGATCCTGAAGTAGTAGTAGTACCAGCAATGAGAGAAGATGTCCACGTCCACAGACCTGAGCACAGGTGACAGGCTGTAGCTGTTGAGCCATGTCACGCCCCAGCCACTGACTGTGCACCGGGCAAGGTTAGCCAACGGGGGGGAGTCTGGATCTGGCAGAGAGGCCGGCTCCACCCTGGAGTTGATGACAACTGGACGGTCCAACTGACCCACATTGAACACAACAGTCATCCGGTGTGTAAAGAGGGTTATAACTCTTCAAAACAACCGTCCCTTATGGATACTGATTAATGGCTCATTAAAATGGTATAAATACGCTGTATTACTGTATTACTGAATATGTTGAATTAAGCGTGAACGGATGAAGGCAGAACATCATAGATAATGAATGGGAAATATTTGATTCAACAAAGTGGTTCCGAGTGTCTCAAACAATAGTCATAGTCGTAGTGACATAGCATGGGAGATCTAACATCATTTGCAAATGTGTGTAGGGTGTGTTTGAATGAAAAGCTGTTGTGTCGTAGGCCCCTGAATGTGTCTGGAATCAGTACATTAATCGGTATCTGAAACCAGTGTCAGCTCTGGCCCCAAATCACTCGGCATGTCAAATCCGCATTTGACATCTGCATCAACACACAAACCTGTCTCACCTTCAGCAGCATGATGTCATTGTCGAACGTCCAGTGTTGGTACTGGTAATGTCTGACGATTTGGGAGACGTTGAAGGCCTGCTCAAAGCCCTCCACCCTGGTGATGCTGTGCTCACTCAGGTAAACTTCCATCATGTGTCCCCTAAACATGTACATTGGAAGACAGTCACCAAACGTCTTTTGAGTTGCAAATTCATGGATAACCAATCAATAAGAGTACCTAAAAGTTGTTCAGAATATTCTGTTAAACAAAACTTCATTCAAATTCATTCATCCAGCCATGAGTGCCACAGGTGGCAGGGTGCAGCAACCTACGGCCTCCAGCAGTGGGCGGCAGACACCACCCACTGCGGGTGGATGAGGGTGCCTCCGCAGAAGTGATAGGTCATGAACCGCAGGGAGACCTGATACTTGATGGAGTAGGGGTTCACCTCTATACCCCCGATGATTCTGTTCCCATACGCACCTCCAAACCAAACAAACAGAGAAGAGACAGGTTAAGGCAAAGATCCCATTCAGCAAGGAACAGACCTCTACTGTGTAACATAAAACTATACCTCATACCCTGTAGTTTTCACTTACAGTATATGACATGTCATTTTTGAAGTGTAAAAGACAGTATATGAGTGTATTTTCCTTTTCCCTTGTTTCTCACCTTTTAGATTTACTGCAAGCAGAAGGAGCATAAGCAAAAGGTGACAGGATGGACTCAGGTTCATATTTGAAGCTAACTAAGAGAAAATAAGGGGAGAAGAAGAACTATAATGGATTAACTCACATTCACATTGAAATTCACATTCACTCTTCATTCACTTGAAAAAAAGGGGATGGTGAGATGTGGTCATAAGTGGTGAGCAATAAGAGCAAAGCTGCTACAGCTTAGCATGTTTAATTATTACATTAAAAAAAAAGTTTGTAGTTACATTTCAAGGAGGGAGATTTCACGTTAAGTAGTTCAGTGTTATTTTATTTTGATATTCCTCAAGAACTGAACTTTTTTCTAAAATTGGTGACTTAATAATAATAATAATAATAATAATAATAATAATAATAATAATAGTAATAATAACGATAATTATTGTCGTTGTTATAATAATAATTATTATTATTATGTATTTTATTTTATATATTTTTTTTATTGAGCATTATCTCTGAATAACTTTCCATCGCCTGATGCGCTAATCTCTGTGTCCAGATCTAATCCAAAGTCCCACAGCTGATATAAAAATAATACAGAATCGAATTAGAAAATCCATTCAGCACTAAATGACCTCACCTTATTAGGTAAGAAAACAGTCCAAATCCAGCATCCACACAGTGACACACACACTCACTCGCTCCTCTCATACCGGGACGTACAGTAACGCTTGAGAACGCTCGGGCCTCTTTTTATACTGTGGCCATGCCTGTGACTCTCATTGTCTCCCGCCATTGTCCACCAAATGTCTCCATCTCACACCGAAGGCAGAGTCTGACCTAGTATAGGAAAAAAGAACACATCAAAAGCCAAAACGTAGCCCTCTCTTTCATTACCCCTGTCTTTCTAAGGCCTTTGTTCTCACAGATTCAAGCTATTGTCCAGTGGCGGAGACAACGTGAAGCTTATTGGAAACGAAACCCAACAAGCCCGAGATATGTTTTGCTATATCCAATGATGTTACAGACGGCAGGACAAAAGCTGGCACGATATCTGAGTATGATATCAACATGAGACGTAGTAGGACATTTATTCCTTACTCAGACGATACGTTTTTTTGTTTTTTTTGGTTTTATTAAGCAGTATTAACAACACTGTATGTCATGACATGTATTTGTCTGTCAGTTATAGGATAAACAGTCACTTTGAGTAGTAGAAGTACTAAGTCACGTCAACACGTGATAAGTCTTATCCAGCGGGGATTGCACTGTGTTGTCCTCCCTCTCCTCTTCCCGCCTCCGCCATCTCTCCGGGTGTCCCTCTCTCATTCAGCAGGTTCCCAGCAGGTTTTTTTTCCACACATGGGGTTGTTTGGTTTGTAAACTCATAGCCTCCATACAGTCTATACTCCCCGAGGTATCATTCCAATTGTTAGGGTGAAAGGTGATAGTGTGCTCCCCTCTCACTTAGGTGCAAAGCTGGGGTGACACACAAGACGACTGTGTGCGTGCGCGTGCACGTGTGCGTTTCGTGCTTGCGTGCGTGTGTGTGCGAGAGCATGCGTGTGTCTGTTTGTGTGTGCGGGAAAAGCTGAGCAACGATAGAAGCCGTGCACATGCGGTGTTCCTCGTACACAACACACTGCATGTGATGTATATACAAATCATTGGTGAGTCAGAGAAGAGCACCAGCATGAAGACATGTTTCGGCCCATGCTGAATTTGGGAATGTAAAGACTGAATATGTCCACCGATTTAACCCCACGGTCTGACAGTCCTACACAACAGCAGGAACCTGAAATTGTTTGCTAAATGTAATTCGGCCTGCGGTCAGATCATTTATTATTTTTCAAATCTGTGCTTGACCTAATGTGACATGTCAAAATGTCTGCAGTGACAAAGGTCATGAAATCAGTCAGACAAGATGTCTCTTTGGGTTATCCATTTGTCCTGCGCACGTCCATTTTGTATACACTGGATGGGTTTTCTCTGATGCTTCAAGAAATCATAACGTCTTATGATACATTGCATAACGTCATTTCATTCAACCAATGGGTCAAACATTGCCTACATAAAATAGTTGAATTACCCTGATGGCTGGGGGGCATATGTCTGTGAAGTCAGGTTAGTGTCGATCCAGGAAACACCTGGCCATGGGAGGCCACGCAAAGCCGTCTCTCCCATGCTACTGGGTGAAGCATCAATTATTCCGCTCGCTCTAAATATGGGACAAGAGGAGGTCAGGGAGAGATTCTCCTCCCATGCTGTGGGTGAGGAGGACTTGCCAGAGGGTTTTGGTGATGATGGTGATGATGGTGATGAGGATGATGACGACAACGACAACGACGACGATGACAACAACAATGAGGATGATGATAATGATGATTTTACTGATGATGTGGATTTGACGATGACCGATGATTCATGCTCATACAGAGACAGAGAATATTTTATCCGTGGTATTCACTCTACTCAGAGATATGGTCTCTCTCTCTGTCTCTCACACACACGTACACGCGCACACACAACTACACACACACACACAAACAATAATACGCACACACACACACAGGCACACACAGTGCGCCATTGAAACATTTAAGCACAGATAGGGATGATGACAGACAGAGCGCGTTGATACAGTATAGATGAGCCAGCGCGGCGCAGTACCCCGTGTTGCCATGGCAACGGTGTAAAGCCCTCTCCACAGGTCTGGAGGGTCAGAAAAAAAGAGTTGTGAGCAGTTTCTGAGGGTGAACTTTGTTGCTCGCTCACATTTCTTTCTTTCCTCTTCAATCAATGCGACAGTGTCGGACCCTGGTGTTGCATGATGACAGATGAAATTAAAAACGTTTTTTTTTCTGCCCCGGAAGAAACTGAAGCTGAGTGCTGTTTTCACAGAGAATCGGATGCTCAGACAGGCCAGCAGACAGGAGCAGAGGACTCTGGTTGCCTGTCTGCAGTGATTCAGCTGCTGGTATGGTGTAGGGTTAACATCCCAAAACCTGCTCATGGGTTCATGTGTCGTGCTGCTGCACGTGTGCTGTCTACAGTAAGTACATGTTTCTTGTGACCAATAGATGCGGTGACTTGTTTAGTATATATGTAAGATGCATTTGCATGTTAAAGGTCTTTGATTCAACTAATCTAAAGAAAGTGTCCGGGTTGGTTGGTCTTACTTTTTCTCAAGCCTTTCTGTAGATTTAAACATGTCTATTTTCTAATTCTAAAGTTTTTTTGGGGGAAAAATTGCTTTGCCAGTGTCTGTACATAAATAGCCACGGCCAGCATCTGGTTATCTTATCTCAGCGTATATCCAGTGTTGTAGACCCTATACCAGCAGCAACAGGCCCTCTATTTAATACATTATATATATATATATATATTTTTTTTTTTTGTTTGGTGTGAAAATAACATTTCACTCATATTTCAGACTGTTTACTGGCTGGGAGCACAAACCCCAATGAGTCTCTCTCTTTCCTTGTTTTCTGGAAAATGATCCCTGTCGAGAAAATAGCCCAGCAATAATTCCAGAAAGCTCCAGACAAAAACAAGAACATGTAACACTGGGCCTGTGTGGATTGAAACAAAATTGATACTGCGTGCTATTTATTGAAGGCAGTTGATTTCCGCCCATTGTCACAGGAAGGAAGGATATATTTTCCAGGAAATAGTCCCAGCTGTTCCCATCATGTCTCCGGTTATATAGCCTGAAGCTAATGTGCAGTTGTGGAGCTGTTGCGTAACACAGGTAGGGAGAGCCCCCACTCTAATGTTCAAGAGCCCAGAGTGAAGTGGAGAAGCTCAGGTAAATATTGGATTACACTCATTACAACGTGACCTCGCAGGGGACAGAAATCCATAACTGTCGGGTGGGTGTAAGGCAAGGGGAGGGAGCGTTGGGAGGCCTCAATCTATATTTTTCTCTCTTTGTTCAAGACTCTCCTATAAGACAGACTTCTTAGGCCTCACTGAAACCCATGCCCGTGGAGATGGTACTTGGCGAGACATATTGGATCGTTTGCAAATCAGATCAATGCACGACTAAACCATTTCACATTCTGATGACAAATTTGTGTAGTGTAGACGTGGTGTTATTTTTCTTCACCTTCAAGAAGTTTCAGTCAAAGCTGAAGGGGCTTTTTTTGGATGACAGGTAAAAACATCTCACGAGTCCAGTCTATGGCTTTGATTTGAAACCATCCCATGATGTGGAAGACTGAGAATCTTCAGAGACGTATTCGATCCTTTTGGATCAATGTGCAGAAGCTCCTTTTTTCCTAATTTAACAATAAAAAAAAAAAAAAGTTCTATTGTTTTTGCTTCCACACAGGCCATGTGCTGATGCAGGGCCGTATAGTGTCACTGTGCACCTGTGATCCTCCACAGTGCACCGGGGGGGCTTCTGTGGAGGATCATTGGTTCACAGGTACTGGGCGCTGACTGCTGTCCACTGTAACACCAGGTAAGAAGAATGAACGATAGCCCTAGGACGTATTGTATTCAACTCACAAATATATGCGTTCCAGATTGTCAGGCTTTTTTTCTATTTC
Source organism: Colistium nudipinnis (assembly GCA_016785305.1). Classification (NCBI taxonomy): domain Eukaryota; kingdom Metazoa; phylum Chordata; class Actinopteri; order Pleuronectiformes; family Rhombosoleidae; genus Colistium; species Colistium nudipinnis. Next base: position 207,703 of record JAFBJU010001794.1, read on the forward strand.
GTAACTTGAAGCTGTTATTTGCGTTTGGATTGGAGGGGTGGCTTTGAATGGTATTTGAATGAATGTATTCAAGTCACCAAACGGATAGGTTGAACGTGAAAAAAAACAACAACAAAAAAAAACACTTGCTCAACAACGACACGTTTGCCTTGCAATTGTGAGCATGCTACCGTGCTGACGTCACCATTTAGTTCAAAGCACCGCCGGGCCCCGCTAGCTGCCAGCCTGGCCGGAGACTCGCCGACCACAATCTGGCCAGCCTCCAAACGTCTCGGTCGAAAGTCACTGTGTAGAAGGGAACTTGGCGTGACGTTATATTGTGCGCAGATGGTCCCGACAGATGCCTAAAAGCAAGCATTGGTCCCGCGGAGACAATGTTACGTCGGGATAATGCTGCTTGACCATGATGCAAAGTAAACCTCCGGTGTGCGGGCCATTGGCAGTCAAACGGCTGACCTTGCCACATTATTTTGGTGGGTGCGTATGCGCGCGCGCGCGCGCGCGCGTGTGTGTCACAAAGAGAGAGCGAGATGAGAGGGAGCTCCAGGAAATGTGGCTGTATTTCTGTAATACTGCCTCAGCCTTGACGGAACACATTAAGCTGTTCCCTGGCAAACCGTTTGTGGCTTCACAGCGGTCAGGTTTAACTTATGAGCCCACCGACTTTCGTAAAAGGGCCATAATTGTCATTGTAGATCATACAGCATCACTCCCAGCTTGCCTGTGCTCTGACTGGTTTAAAATAGATGCTGATATCGGATTTTGTTCCCGTTTATTTCATAATGAAACGGTGAATTTGTGCTATATTTGTCGATGAATGTGATCATGTGAAATTTTTCATGACTCGTCTTCGAGGGCAGAGCACACGACGATAGTGGCGGCTGACCGCATTGTACATAGCTTCGAGGGAACTGAGCAGTATGCCGGAGGCCCTCAGGCTGGTCCCCCATCCCCGCTACAGCGGGAGCACCAACAACGCTGACACCATGCTCATCAAGGTACTCCATACACAAATCACTGACATATTATCACCGTACCAATGTAGAAGCAACAGGAAATAAAATAGGTGTTCATTTGTGTATTGGTTTCTGTTTCTGATCACGTGCTCACGTGGAGCCTCTCCTGGTTTTTCCTCTTGCTGGGCCCCGTTGTTGCTGAGCAATTATGGGTCACACAAGTCCTTTTTTTTCTTCAAATAAAATTGGTTTTATTGCACTTAGCATTGTCCAGTATTTGTCACGGTGGCCACCGTGTAAACGTGTGCTGGCCCTGCTCCGAAAGGCACGACCATTCAAAACAATGGGGAACCCAGAATTCAGTTCTTACGAAACCGAGAACGCATATCACGAAAAAGAAAAGAAAAAAAGTTTGCCATCACGGTGTTGTTGTCGAGATGTTGCCGAGATGACCTGAAAGGAAAGGTGAGCCCGCGATAAAATCGTGGCTTCTGGAGGTCCACAGAGAGTAGGTGTGTCGGACTGCACCTCCTTCATGAAAAGCTGAGGGCATATTCAAGTTCCTTCTGCTGCAGGCCTGGATATTACCTTTCGTGTCATTGTGCGTGTGATGACACTCGATTAAGTTCTCCTGAGAGAGAGAGAGAGAGAGAGAGAGTAGTCAGGATTGTAACACCAGTCGATTTGCTCACTTTACTGTATATGGGTTTTGTACGAGCACCCCTTTGTGCTGCTGATCCTGATTTATGTAAACTGTGCAAAACAGCGGTGAGATCCGGATTACAACCCAGAGACGACCACAGAGGGCTCTGTTTCCAACCAGTTTTCATGCCATCTTCCTGCTCTTTATATATAAAGAGCACATCATGTTCTCAAACTGGATCCCGTTGTGTTTAAAACTCAGAATACCTAGTCTTGGAATCCGCATCTTATCCACAAATATTGAGGGGGAGGACTTCATTCATGATGATTTTTGTTGTGTTTGAGAGCAGAATTGGGCCCTTGTGTTTTTTTCTAAATCTCGACGTGATGTTTTGCTGTCACGTGGACAATTTTACCTGTAAGCCTGGAGCACGTACGTTTTGTTTTGTTTTGCAAATCTGAACGCATGTTTTCGATTGTTCGTTTTCTTCAAATCAACAGATCATTTGCTGACATGTTGAAAATAATTGAGGATCGGGCCTCACCGAAGAGCCCATCCCAGTGTATGAGAACACTGCCATCCTCTGGTGAAGGTCTGACGTCGTGATCAAGCCCCTCAACGACAAAAAACAACAACAACCAACAACGTTAATGGGAGGAACACAATAAAAAAGGGTGGAGGGGTGTTGCAAGATTTTAGTTCTCCTAACTCGTCGCGCGGTGGCGCTCCTCCCTGCGATTTTGAACGGGCCCGTGTTCCATCACAGAAATAATACGCAATCGTCTTTTGTTTGATCGCGTCCCCGGGAAGAGAGAGCGGAACCTTCCTTCACCACGGCCGCGACCAGAAGCTTCTCCGGGCTGCACCACAGCGCCGCCACCCTCCCCCTCCTCCTCCTCCTCCCCCCGGGCTCCCCCTCTCCAGGTCTCCTCCGGGTGATCCGAGGCTTTTCTGCTTCGCTCCTTCGATTTGCATTTCTCCCTCAGACCGGTCCGTGCGTCCGAACCCAGCGGGCGCGAGCTCTCCTCTGTGCATCGCGCGCCTCCATTTGCGAGCGAGACGCACCGCAGGAAAAAGACAACAACAACAACAAAAACAACCACCTCTGGACATTTTTTTTATTGAATAATGTTGCCGAAGCTCGGCGCGCGGGGATATTGAGCCCATTTGTTTTTGATTTACTGTGATTTGTGCTGCGCACCTGCACGAAGACAGACACGTGTCTTCGGGGGTAAACAGAAAGAGGGGCTCGATAGCATTGTTTCACCCCTTCCACCCTCCTCCATTTGTTTTGTTGTGCACGACCGGGTGGACGTTCGTGCTCCCCCCCCCCCCCCCCCCCCCCCCCCCCCCCCCCCACCCCCCCCCCCATTTCACTCGGTGCGCCTTGGTGACGGAGACGCATTTGGAGTCATGTCGGAAGTGTTGCCTTTCAACGAGGACAAAATGAGTCATTATGGGAACGAGGGCGACGAGGGACACCTGTCCTTCACCTGTCGCCTCCAAGACACCAACAACTTCTTCAACGGCTCACAGAACAAGCGTCCGCCCAAACTCGGACAAATAGGCAGGAGCAAACGGGGTAAGCACACAGCCGAGGGCTTGGGCGCGCGCGCGCGTGTTTTGTTAGCGCTGTGATGTGTTGATTGCGCACAAAAGTGAGGAGGATAGTGGTCCATAATGAAGGGTGAGAGAGGCTCAGATAGGCGACGCTGTTTGGACCTGGTGTTCAGCGGTGAAACGGAGACGTGGTCTTTTGTTTGCATGCGCGCGGGATGCATGGGCTTTTTAAAATATTCTGTTCGCACTGCAACACAATTTGGATGCGCAGTGCGTGCTGTTAAATGCTCCCGAATCTCGCCCAGCGAGAGTTGTGCCGAATGTCTCCTCCCCAGTGAACGCTGGGTATAATTAAGATTCAAACGCTGGCATTTGCATGATGAATCCAAGGTGCGTGTGCGTTTGCCTGCGTTTGTCGAGAAAGGCACATGCATGCAAGCAGACACACGCACACACACAAACACACACAGTTGCATGTACAGTAGTGCACAGCCACTACATGGGAAGGCATGGCAAAGAGGCAGAGGTGCAAGTATTGCATCTGCGGCACAAGACAGAGACATTCAGACACGCACATGCACAAATGTCCGTCACAAGAGACACACACACACACACACACACACACACAGTCATGCTCATCTCTCAATTTGCATGCTTATACTCTTTCATGTGTGCAACCTTTGCTCATAAAGCGCAATGCTGATGGTCCTGGGCCCCCCCCTCCCTGTCTGTTGGTGGTGAATTTTCATGCCACACCAAGAAGCAACCCCCCTCCCTCCATTAACTCTCTCCCCTGTCATCCACAGTTGTGGACGAGGATGAGAACGGCGACGATGCACTGAAAAGTGGAACAGAGAAGACCCCGCCGGAGGCTTAGGGCACTCGGCTCAGCATCTCCCGAAAGACACTCTTGAAATTTTTTATGGCGATATTTACTAGTTTTAATCCAAAGACACTGTATATAAGCACTTTCTCTCATGTGGCAGCAGGCAGCACTTCCACACCCTCCTCTACCTGTCAGTCATGGCCATCCGGGTGACACATTCTGGCAGGGCGGGGGGAGATGGCATCGAAGGAGACCCCCAGGTGGACCCCCCTCCCCCCCCAAATAACACACGCAGACATAATATATATATATATATATATCACACACCCTCGATTACAGGGTTTTGCCATAAATCCAGAAGTGGACAAGACAACATGGTGGACGGGGGAGGGGGGGGGGTGGATGGGGGGGTGATGTGGAGGAAAGAGGCAACACTGTTGAAATGCAGAAATCAGGGACAGAATACAGAAATGAATCTGACTGAAAACTAAAGCACACACTTCTCCTATATATCTTCTCTTCTCGACTAAAACTATGATGCCGTTCTTTCTTCTCTTTGTTTGAAACAAGAGATAATAATTAACATAGTTTGTAAATATGGAAAGGGTAGCCCATATTTTCTTGCACAAAGTGGGGATCGGTAAACCGGCTTGTTCTCTGTGTTGAAGACTTTATTTATTGATCCTTTGGAAAAAAATGTCTTTTGCAGCGACTTATGGCCTGAGGGAGTGTATATTTGTGTATGTCGAGAGAGTTCTGAGCGAATGAGAGTGATTTATTTATTTTTTTCACTAAACAACTATCGATGTTGCCTGAGTGTTTTTTGTTACCATATTTTGCAGCTAAAGAGTCATTTATATACAGTGTTCCTCCCACCTGTTTGTAAGCTTCCCAGGCTTTCACCTGGAATGGTTGATACCGTAACTTGACTGTACACACCCTATTGATAAACTATTTATATTGCATTGTGCATTATCGTGTGTGCCAAATCTCATGAGGGATATACTGTACCAGATAACTTGTTCTTTTTTGTGCTTTATACATTTACTCGGACGGTTTGGTTGTTTTGTTGGGTGGCCAATTTTTAGGGGCTCTTTCTTAAAACACTGAAATACCAACTCATGCATGGCAAATATGAAATCATGCATGCACGGCAGAAGCTCTGAAACTCTTGTGTATTCCTGAAGCACCTCGTATACAGCTTTGAATGACAAACCTCGACAAGTGGTGTTAATTCTGCGTTGTACTGTACGTTTCACACTGATTTGTACAGTGGCCTAATATCTTGTAATAAAGATTTAACAAAGTACTATTTACTGTTAAGTGTTGATTGTGGTTTACATGAAGGAATCGGTGCACTTGGTGTTGCTTTTTGTTTTTGAAACTGTAGCAAAAACACAAAAACGTATAGTTTTGTATCAGAAAGATGAAGACAATAGCTGACGGACTCCTGGATATGTTCCTTGTACACTTTACCCTGTTGCTGTTGTTGTGGCCTTTCCTAGAGGCCAAGGAATTACCAGTCCGCATTTTCCACTGTGAGGAAGTATCATCCATTCCTTGGAAAGATCGGAAATGGAAAGAGGCAGACATGGGAAGAAAGCTAATTAGCTCGACAAGAATGTAGACTTTGTTGTGATTTGTTTTGCGGAGAGAGAGAGAGGGAAACACTCTGGGACACTCGGACAACCGCGCAACTCACCACAATCTCATAAAGTGGTACGGTATTGCAAATGATTCTGTGGGGAAAATGTACATCCGCCGCTTCCCAATGCAATAAATGTCTGTTTGCACCTAAAACCTCAGCTCCTCTCTTTAATCAAGTCCTCCCTTCCACTCCGCGGCCGGAGATGTAAATGGTGCAGGGGCACCGGGGCGTGAGCCGCACTGATGAGACGTGACATTTCCAACTCTACTGTGGTGACTAAATGATTCATGTTATGTGACGAGCCTCTGTCAGCGTACAGCATCTTAAGCCCCCCCCCCGCCACACACACACCCACACACACACACACACACACACACACTCCACCACCACCACCACCATCCAAAGGGACGTCTGCTGTGAACACACATATGTGCGCATACACACACACAAACACACACAGGCACACACGTGTCTGATCCAGCTCCCACTGCAGGCGAGACTAACACATTGCTAGTCTCTCCCTTCCCCGTCTTGACAGACATGAAAGGGACTGCCTGGGCCGGCTACCATGGCAACAGATGCACCTTGCGCTCGATGGGTGCAGGGGAGTCTTCCCTGAGCCCCCCCCCCCCCCCGATACCATCGCTGTCTTTAATGGAATGTTCTCCTTTCTCTTATCTCTGCCCCCTTCTCTCAAGACCCCCCTATTCACTCGCTGGCGTGACCGAATTATCCTGCCGAAATAGTCCCTTCCTCTCCCGAAACAGCGGTCAACCACGACAATGACGCTTGCTGCAGTCACGGCCTCTCCCTCCGCACAGGATGGCGGGAGGTAACATTTCTCACTCGGAGGGTAAAAAAGTTTATGATTGCCAGAGCGGTGGATCCAGTCCTCCTAAATCTTGCAGTGGGAACGTGTGTGACTGGGTAAGCGTCCTTCTGTGCCATCTCATTGGATGCCTTCACAACACCCTTGCTGTAAATACTAATGAGACGAAGCTCATGATCTTTGTCGAGGCAAGGCAGTGTGTCATTGCCGTTGCCTGCACACTGCTCTCGTGTGTCTCTCGCGAAGGTGCACTGTTCTTCGCTTTGTCTCATTTCATGTGTTTGGCCTAATATTGTCATGATTTCGGAAACTCCCACACTCGATTATTTTTACATCGGTTGCAGCAGAAGAAAACCAATCTGGGCATCGAGCAACCAATCCCTACTGATCTCGCGAGACTTGTAATAGGCAGACTGCTCACCAGCACTGTTGCCGTTGTTTTTCAGCAGAAGTTTGGAAGAGGCCAAATAGTTCTTATCCAAACAGATGAACTGCGGGCCATTGCAAAATTACACCACATCCTAAGAATCATAACAACTCAGTGACAGTGGGAAAAAAACACTTTGCACACACACGCGCACGCACGCAGAGTGAGCTAAAGTGACCGATAAAACGCCGAGTGTTAGTTCCTCTGTACTTCTGAATCCGACCTGCGTCGTAGTAGGAAAGCACCAGCGTTGACCTCACGCTATGAGCCACACACTGGAAAAAAACTCCTTTTTGTTTCCATTGTATTCCATATTAATGGGCTTTGGTATGATTCTGTCATAGAATACGTATGGCTTGCAAATGGCTGAGGCAACGTTTGCATTTCATTCCACTGCATGTGTTTGTGTACGTATATTTTCTGATCTTTTGTGTCCAGGAGTCTGTATGTGTGTGCGTTGGGATCAGATATTCTCTCGCTGACTGAGGAATTCCCAAGGGCAGGCGCTGATAAGAGTGGAACAGAAAAATAAGACAAGGTCTTTTGTCCTGGCTACTAGAATGTACATTTTAGACACCATACAGGAACATTGTGTCTGGGTTGCTCTGGGTTTTTAATCTCAAGTTTGTTGAACCGAGCAGAATCCGAGTCTTTGACCAAAACAATCCCCGCCTCTGTGATATATATATATATATATATATATGAGATCTGTGATATATATATATATATACTGTATATATATATATATATATATATGAGATGGTTGAATCCACTTTGGTTGCAGTTAAATCGTGATTGCATATGACGTCAATCGTTCAGGCGAGTTCCCTCTCACATATCCATCCAGCTTTTCTTTTTTTTTACTCATCTCCAAAAAACACATTGATCCCACCCAAAGGCTGGCTCTGTGGACACTGTGCTCATGCATGGTTTAACAGATGGGAGAGTCAGGACAAGAGTTACACAATATGGACAAACAGCCAAAAAGGCAGAGATGGAAGGACCTCTCCTCACCGACATTAAACACACCCCCGCTTTTTTTTTCAAGAAAAGTGAGGAGTGATGGAGTGAGGAGGGGAAGAGGAAGGGTGGCAGATTGGAAGCGAGTGGGAGAGCCGGGAGAGCAGGAGGAAAAAAAGAGAGAGGGATAAACAAAAGTGAGAGTAGAGGAAGAGAGACAGAGGCTCAGTATGATGAAATGAATGCCAGGGAGAAACAGTTCAGACCCACCAGATGGTTTCTATAGCAACCACATCCCCAGTCTCTCTCTCTCTCTCTCCCTCTCTCTCTCTCTCTCTCTCTGTCTCTCTCTACCTCGCTGCTTTCTAGCTGCTTTAAGTCTGTGGAGGGAAAACCTAAGACTGAGAGAGGCAGCTTTTTGCATTTTGGTGCAGTGCTTCCATAAAGCCTCGTGAGCAACTTCACCTTACAGGTGAACATTAATGATGCTGTTATTAATCGCTTTGTCCTTTGAGAGCTGATCCCTGTTGAATGCAGCGTGCCAAATGATGCAGGCTCGTGGTCCCATGGAACACATCCCTGTACAGTGTTACAGTCATGATAAGAAATGCCACACGACTTAGTGCAACAGTGTAAAGTCATGCACAGTCAAGGTTATCTTCCATCTATCTATCCGTCTTGTCTAAATGCTTCATGTTAATGTCGACCTGATCTGTGTACATAAACACAAAGGGATCTACAGTGTGTACAAATGCGCAGGGTTTGTAATTGGGAAGTGTGCATTGCCGTGAACACTGCCGACAGATCGAGATGCTGCGAGCGTTCTCCTCAAGCTCAGCAGCAGTGCACTACTATTTCCCTACACAGAACGGGCACTGGATTGTCTTCGTCGTGATGGTTTGCACCAACGCAACAAGCACATGCACGCGCACAAAACAGCCTTGCACCATGGCCTGGCACACACTGACACACATACAGCAACCGGGAGATATCCAAACTGGGATACACCACAAAGGGGAGAGCTTGTGAACCCCCCCCCTGCCGCTAATCTCACGCATGGAGATCATTTTCAAAACAGAACAAAATGGTGGTCCATCTCTCCGTGGCAGAGTGGGTCTCGGCAGGGCCCCCCCGGGGGCAGGATGGCATGTAACTGTGTACGCGTGCCTCCTGAATAAAAGATGCTGACCTAGATGGAAATCTGCCATTGGTCACTTAATTTGCGCTACATGTGTAATTGGCTCATGCCCAAACACACACTACAGCGGCCCGATGGACGAAGGTCACAGGTCGTCATGTACATGCATTTTAAATGACCATCTGGGATGCGCATTGGAAATGCGTGGCATATATTGTTAATGCATCACGCTATTTGTCCTTGTGTCTCGCAGCAGTGTCTTTCTAGAGTTGTGAGTTGACTTTTTTTTTTTTCTACCTCAGGGCTTTATGATGCACACATCCTCATGGACAAAAATGACAAGGGTGGGATTTTTTAGTTGCTCCATCCTCCACTGACATTACACAGCTCACTGATGCAGATTGGATTCACGCAATGGGCCAGCACCGGACCAGGTGGGACCGAACACAGTACATACGTCTGCAGGTCTGTGGGCGTGAATGAACTCAACTGAAAGGGTGTTTTGTATCAACACTGTACTGAGCCCTTCTACATTATTGATATGCAATGTGACTGCCTGCCATCAATAAATGATTAAGGAATTGAAAATTGTTGTGCCGGGACTTGACGGCCTTGCATCTCTTTGGCCCCAGCGGTTGACTGGAATGCGACCGCGTGATTGTCAATGACTGTTGAGCCGCAAACTGCATGAGTGAACAAAAAGTATGCTCAATCGTGGTTTTTCTTGTTTCTTTTTTTCCCCCAAAGAACCTGCGGCTATTTCGCTCCCACCACGTGTTATGCAATGTTCCGGCTGTTTACTGAGTGGATTGGGTCTTCTCTGGAGAAAGGAGGGAGCCTGGATCCAGGTGTTTGGAGTTGCCTGGCCAACCTCGGGACTGGCGCCGGTGTTGAATTCAAAATACTGACGATTGCATCTTTCACGCACACCTACGTGACACGGTATATCTTTTATGGCAGATATTTGATGTCATCCGAGTAGACGGGTCGAATAGGTCGCGTCATTCCATCGAATGGAAATATTTGACCTAAGGCACAAAGGCTGTGGCACATAAGCTTATATTCACACCGTGCAGATTGCATTTTAAAGACATTCAATTGATATTCAATCTGACATATCCGTACCAATTTTTCATAACAGGTCCTCAGAAAGGCCGTGGTCTAATAAAACAAATATTGAACAGAATAACGGGAGATTTAGTTTTATTTATGCCACGGTAGTTGGTAAAACAGTCAGGCCTTCAATATAAAGGTTAGACTTCTGACTCTGACAACACACGCCGCTCCATGCACATTGAAATTCCTCGGTGATGTCCACTCTGCACCATCAGCCTCTCTGACTAAGCCTCAGGAATACCAACCAGCTGTCAGCTCCTTGGACTCTCCCTCTCTCCTTCTGCCCTCTCTTGTTTTTTTTTTTGCTTTCTCTGTGTGCTCCCTCTGTTGACAGCATCACCGTTTTAATTCTGAGTTTGCAGGTTCTGGGTTTCTTTGTTTTTTTTCTCGCCAGAGATGCATGGAGCAGGCAGCAAGGAGCTGCCACACAGCAAAGGATCAGGGGTATGCATCTTAATGAAGAAGAAAGTAAGAGAGGAGGTCTGGGGAGAATTCACCCTTAATCTCCCTCTTCCCCTTGCTGCTTGTCCTCTCTCTGGTCTCTCTCGCTCTCTCTCTCTCTCTCTCCCCCGTGGACCCGCACACACAGCTTGTCTGTATTTACAGGATTTGTCTCCCTTTGAGTTTGATTAATTAGCTGACGGTGGACAACCAAGGACCTGGATACTGCCGTGTTAAAGGTTGTGAACAAGACAGACTCCTGCGGTTGCACATCTTATACGTGCTTGCCATCGCCACACGACGTTGTTAGCATCCACGTCTTCTGTTTGAAGCCATTTTAAAATAAATGCATGAAACTGGTCACTACATTCCTGAATATCATTATTCGGCTCTGAGTAATGATAATTACTAGGCATTCTAAATTTGCATTGGTGTTTTCAAAAACGAAATCGATTCACGTGGTTTTAAAAAGTAATGAATTGTTTTCATTATCAATTAATCGGCATTTACTGAAATATAGAAAATAATGCATGGTTAACACAGAAAGGGTCTGGTGTGACTTGTTTTACTACACCGTGGTGAAATAAGGGGGATTTAATAAACTTTTTATTACCGGCAGAAGTTTGGTATTAGCTTGCTTTTTTTGATTCTATGGGGTGAATGACTAATTGTATTTGCCTACAAACTAAAAGCACACCTGGCTACTGGGGAACTGCGTGCACATGACAAGTGAAGGAAAAGACTTCCATCAGCTTACATTAATGCTCCAAGTAAAAGAAAACGGCGGCTGCATTTCACAGAAAGAAGTGTTGCAACAGAAAAAGACAAATAACACAAAAGCTGTACCCACAAAATATGCCCCTGCATTTATTGAATTGTCGCAATTATGTTTTCATCGCTGCACTCTCTCCCAAAGAAAAAATACCAAGCAATTATCCCCAAAATATTGTCCAGCTTTCAGATTAGGTGCTATATTACAACACCTCAGGTGGAAACTAATGGCTAAATTCGATTTTTTTTTAAATGACTAAAGGGCCTCTGGAAAGGGTATACATTCACTCATGGATGTTGAACATGAGCATTTGGAAACAAATGTTTTACTTCCTCTTCATCTTTTTCTGTTCACATTCTGGTTTAATAGTGTTTCTTTCCCCCACAGGGGACAGACCACCTTTTATGGATGCATTTGCAAGCCCCTGTGTTAACAACTCCATGAAGTGTTACTCTTTAAATGTATGGAGAGCACAGCAGAGGAGTTATACTGCCTACCTAAATGGTGACATATGGTATGTGTATGAGCATGGAGCAGTGTTAAAGTGCTTTTTCATTTGTGACTGTCGACTGAGTGCTTATCTTTCGCCGGATTGTTCACACAGAAAACCGCCACCACTCTACTTTGATATCCTCTCTTGTCATATTCAGTGCCTTCATGCGTCCTTATGTGGCAACACAAACTCCTTTTCTCTGTTTCTTCCAAAATCTCTGGAGACCTCAAACCTTACTTTTACTCTTTCAGTTGCCATGGATACCTCCGGCAAGGCAGCTGATTGGAGGCAACAATAAACTCGGCTCTTTGACAAATTTGTCTCCAAACTGACGATCCAAGAGACTCCCTGCATCTTCTCTCTTATGCCGACACACATCCACCGACGTACGTGCACACATACATGTAGATAAACTTGGACTGATGCACACACACAACCGCATTGAGCATTGACAGCGTGACGAAGATCAATGTAATCTCCCTCAGCACTATCCAAAGCCACTGTCATCATCTATCTATCAATGCCAGTTGAACAGGCGAAATGTGTGAAATCAATTCTGCATTCAATTAAGGAGCAGCCATTCATTCAGTCTGGTTCCAGAGGTGACCCCGAGTGCTCCTCTATGGACTGGTGTAGGTCTTCTCTGGGTAAAAGCCTTGTTTCCAATAAAGCAGCAAACTGGGTTCTCTGAACTCTGCAATGCACACTTGGACACTTGAAAGGGAAATGTTAATGAAAAACATCCTGTTTTGGAAGGATGCAGAAAAACAGTCCATGAATGTGTCCACTCCTAAGTGGACTACTCTTAATTGTCCGGATGTTCCAAAAAGTCAAGGGTGCATTTCGTTCAAAATACTGCTGTACAAGTACAGAAAGAAGCTAGAAGGGTAGTTCAAATAACACTTGTGTTAGCGACACACATTTCATGGTCCTTCAAAGATTGTAGAAACAATCGGACAGATTTTTTTAGATCTGTGTGGTTTGTGTAGATCACAGTTCAGTGATTCCTTGTTATCTATAAAACTAGCACACCTAGTAATGATCCACGAATTAGTTAATGAGATAATATAGATAGATAGATGCAGTTAAAACAATATTTACACTTTCAAAGGCATTTTATATCAAGGGATTCAGGTCCCACTCACGCTGGTTGTTACTGTTATAAGATGATGATACGCTGGTTGCATCATAGGAGTTCATTCATGCTTCTGACTTTCTTCATTTGGCAGCCTTAATATTTATTTTTTTCCTCCAATCATTTCAGTAAGGCTTTTGTTAATTTAATTGAGTCTTTGAAACAAATAATATACTGATAAATGAAAACATGTGTTTTCATTGCTTTTTACTCAGCTGCTTTGCTGACTTGTCTGTTTTTAAGGGGAAGTCATTTTTCTCAAGACTCAACAGCAGATATTTTACTGCTATAAGTCTGCATTTTTTGTTCACTGTACACATGCAGAGTTATTGCTTTGTATTCTGTACTGCAGCTGTAAAAATACGCAAACTTTAAATTCAGATTCCCTGTGATCAATGTGCGTGTGTATGTGCGCGTGAGCCTATAATACACATCTTGGCGCCACCTAAAGGATTTACAGGGTAGTGTTTATTGAGAGCCAGTGATTTAAAATGTGTTTATTTAATGACTAACTTCTGTATTTATGTATTTTTAAATTGGAGCAGTTTGTTCAAACAGGGCCAGATACTATAGAATCTCGAGGAGCCGGGTGGGAACGTTGCTCAGTGTGATGGGAACTATTATCCTGCAGCACTTGCTGTTCCGCCCGGACGTGTTAGTGGCTTGCACCGGTGCTTGGGCTCGCTCGCGACACGCCATTGTGGGAAGCGGTTCCTCTCAGACCACTAATTCCCGCAGCCTGAGCTAGCTCTCCTCACTGAGTTATCCCCAGTACAGTCACTACAGACGGGACAGTTCCACGATGGCCACGGACTCCTGGGCGCAGGCGGTGGACGAACAAGAAGCCGCGGCGGAATCGGTAAAGCTCAACTTACGCAACACGAGCTAACGTGTTGTTAGCCTATAGTATAGTAGAGGATGCTTTGGCCTGTTCTATTACAATGTTGTTGAACAAACAGTCGCGTAGCATTCGTTTGGATATCGTAAGTGGTGTAAAGACACCACCATAGGCGAATACCTGTGGTTCTGAGATGGTTTGATTCTGTAACGTTTTAATTCACATTTTAACTCAAGCTACCGGCTGGTCCCGGTTGGCGTCAACGTTAGATCAAAGTTGGCTAGAGCCCAGATGCTGCGTGTTCAACGAGTTATTAGCTTTAGCACGTAGCTGGCTAGCAAGCAAATGATGCAAGAGGCTCTGAAATCGATATAGTGAAGCTTGTAGCCGTCGTGTGTCCTCATGAGATGCATAGATCAATTATCATGTGATGGCAGACACCCAACAGCTCTGTAAACTTTCTGATGTTCCTCCACACAGATCGGCAACCTACAAATCAGAGAGAAACCGGAGGAGAACGGTAGGTGCCTATGATATGCAGGGGGTGTCCTGTTTCCACTGTACCTGTACCATACGTGTGTACAGTGTAAATGAAAAGTGTGACTGTAAATATTGCAGGCACAGCTGCAAATGCGACGGACTTGAGCTCTGGAGCGGCAAAGTCGGAAGGCGATGGAGACAAGAAGACTACAGACGAGGACGATAACGGTGAGCCCTGAATTGATTCCTCCTCAGGTCCATCATGCTGACATTCTTGACCTTTTTCTGTCACCTTAATTGTGACTTTATGACTAAACAATTTCTTTTTCGATCCAGACGACAAAGCGGCACAGTCATTATTGAATAAGCTGATCCGGAATAATCTCGTCAATAATACCAACCAAGTGGAGGTCCTACAAAAGGATCCTAACTCTCCACTCTACTCTGTCAAGTCCTTTGAGGAGTTGCGACTGTAAGTAAACGTTTCTTTTGAGTATGTACATTGTCATTGTTACGTGCATATAGAAAGAGGACGATATAAAGCTAAACATTGTTTTTGTACATATACAAAATGTATACAGACACTCTACTAAAGTTGTGACATTTGCCAATTTTCCCCTGTGTGCAGCAAGCCTCCGCTGCTTCAGGGTGTGTACGGCATGGGTTTCAACCGGCCATCTAAAATCCAGGAGACTGCCTTACCTATGATGCTGGCTGAACCGTGAGTGTTCTTTAAAGTGTATGCAAAAAAAGAAAATGGAAAATTCCATTATGTGTTTTAACACTGAAATATCTTTCTCGCATACAAATATCAATTAAATCACATTGCACAAGTTTATATGTCAAGGTACCAAGGCCAACAGCAATTTTACTCCCAATGTCTGTGATTTCATTCCCATTTTTCTCCAGTCCACAGAATCTAATCGCTCAGTCGCAGTCGGGAACGGGGAAGACGGCTGCCTTTGTCCTGGCCATGCTCAGCCACGTCGACCCCAACAACAGTTATCCCCAGGTTAGTATTTACCTCATTGAAGGTTTTAGAGATTCTCAAATCGTAATCTCAAACCTTTTAGTTAATACATTTGACCTGTTGTATGGAGAGAATCTGAGGAGTCCTGTATCCTCTGCTCTCTCAGTTTCATTCTGTCTCCCATAACAATCATTTCATGCTTATGACTTGAACTAAACCCCTAAAACATTTGTCTCTCTCACACATCATGTCACCCCTCAGTGCCTGTGTGTGTCCCCCACCTACGAACTGGCACTTCAGACTGGAAAGGTGATCGAGCAGATGGGCAAACACTATCCGGAGGTCAAACTAGTCTACGCCATCAGAGGAAATAAATGTGAGGCTTCTCCGCTTTTAACCCCTGCCCTGTCTTATATTGAACTTTCTTTTGAGCATACATACATAAATACATTTCAGAGATAACTAAATAGATAACTTGTCTTGTGATTGATTTTTTTCCAGTGCCGCGCGGTGTGAAACTGCAGGAACAGATAGTGATTGGCACACCTGGTACTATGCTGGACTGGTGCAGTAAGTTCAAGTTCATAGACCCCAAGAAGATCAAGGTCTTTGTGCTGGACGAGGCTGACGTCATGATCGCCACACAGGGTCACCAGGACCAGAGTATCCGCATCCAGAGGTCAGTTGAAATAAACCCATTAAAATACTCAGTAGGGAAAAGCTAGGAAACGTTCCCGTGCTATGTCCTCAAACGTGACAAATATGTTCGTCTGATGTCAATAAAATACCCTTTATCATATAATTGTTTTTTTTTTTCAACCTGCAACTTCTGACCTTTCATTCTCCTCTTCCCCGTCGCCCAGGATGCTGCCTAAAAACTGCCAAATGTTGCTGTTTTCAGCCACGTTTGAGGAAACGGTGTGGAACTTTGCCCAGCGCATCGTGCCTGACCCCAACATCATCAAGCTGAAGCGAGAGGAGGAGACGCTCGATACTATTAAACAGTACTATGTGTTGTGCAACTGCAGAGAGGAGAAGTTCCAAGCCCTCTGTAACCTCTACGGAGCCATCACCATCGCCCAGGCCATGATCTTCTGCCATGTGAGTTTGACGGTGGCTTCTCACTGACCATCAGCAGACCGTGGAGACAAGAGGCATATAACTATATGGCAGTAATTCTAGTAATGATCTCAATATTGTGATTAAGAATTAAGAACCCTTTGTTTGTCCGCCCGCATGCACATGTAGATATACATAAACGCACACAGTGGGGAAATTTGACCTCTGCTTTTGACCCATCAACACACACACAGCACTTCATAATCCCATGTATTAGCTTTATTAAAAGTAATTCACACTTTGATCAGACAGGTTTAAAAATATATATATATATTATTTAATATATATAAAATATTTTCTGTGTCTGTCCTGTAAATCTGCTTTTTTCCAACTTTTGTTGCTTTCTCCCATTGTGACCAAATTTTACAATTTTTCAATTTTAGTGACCCATTTTTTTTAAACAAAGTTTTGCACCTCGACTTTCTGTTAATCATCTAATGCAGAATTTTTCTTTTGGGATTATCATTAGTCCTTTGCTACATTGGCACCTGGTACAGCTGTTGCAGACGCTATAGCACTTTTCTTTCCCTGTGACTACAGACAAGGAAGACCGCAGGCTGGCTGGCAGGAGAGCTGTCCAGAGAAGGCCACCAGGTGGCGCTGCTCAGTGGAGAGATGCAGGTGGAGCAGAGGGCCGCTGTCATTGACCGCTTCAGAGAGGGCAAGGAGAAGGTCCTGGTGACTACGAATGTTTGTGCTCGAGGTAAGAACTGTGCGCTTACGAACGAGGAGAATAAACGGTGAGATCATGACATGAACATTTGAAGATGGAGAGCGGAGCCATCTTTGTTATTCTGTCACTGGAAAACGGCACCTTAACGAGCCAAAACTTGCTTCTCTTACATGTAGGCATCGATGTAGAGCAGGTTTCCGTGGTGATCAACTTTGACTTGCCAGTGGACAAGGACGGTAACCCGGACAACGAGACTTACTTGCACAGGATTGGCCGCACAGGTCGCTTCGGCAAAAGGGGACTGGCCATCAACATGGTGGACGGCAAGATGAGCATGAACATCCTCAACAGGATCCAGGAGCATTTCAGTAAGTGTGACAACAGCCACTCTTATCTTCTACACACACATGTGTACGATGCTTCCATTTGTGTTGATGGACGGGGGTGGGGGGGAACCGTCGCTCTATAAGACTCCCTCTAAATTCTATGATATTTACCTCTACAGATAAAAGAATTGAAAAACTAAACACAGATGATCTGGATGAGATTGAGAAAATCGCCGGCTAAAGACGTGATGGCATGAAGGACGCCGAACCTGAACTCCCCCCACCCCCCTCGTCGCTACAAGGACTGTGCGCTCCTACAGTGTTTTAAGCTTTTATTTTTTTTTAGCTGTCGGAGCAAAGAGCAAAACCACAAACACAGCATATGTTTACACGTGGATCTGTCTCCCCTTAAACAAGTGTTTTTGTAAGTCTCTGGAACATACCCCATGTCACTCTTTGTACTTCTTTGAATAAAATTTATGAATTATTTGCCGTGTTTTATGATGCTGCACAAGCAGACTTGGTCCCCTCGGTTTTACTGGACACGGGTTTCAGATGTTCTCTCGTTTCACGGAAAAAAAACTCGCGGAGAAAACCGTTTTTATGTGCCACAAAGTTTTGAATCATTTTAAAGGACAAAACTATAACTGAATGTAACTATTACACCTCCAATTGTGCTTTCTTATAAATCTACCAAAATCAGTACAAAGGGTGACATCGGGCATGTTGTTCCAAGTCGTAGTTTAATCATTATGTTGATGAGATGGTGATGGTTGAGTTTCAAGGGTCTATGCAAACTTATCAACCTGTGTTAGCTATTATCAAATGCTATCAACCTGTATTCACGTGACACAAAAAAAATGCGAACTCCAAGACATATTTACATTATGCGTTTCTGATTGCGGTGTAACCAGTAATCAGTCATCAGCCAACCGCACATCTTATGTGTGTTATTTGTCTTTATCTCCACCTATCATGGTCATTATCAGGACAGGCTTGGCGCCACTGCTAAACATAAATCATCCGTCTTCTTTTGTTCCTTCATCTGTCTCATGAAAACCTCATTTTAACCCCGCATGTGATCAGTTTTGCTGGTTTTTCATTCACTGTCCCACACAATCTTTCAATCAGGGTCTCCACTTTGACAGTTTTAGCCCAGCCACATTTCTTCACCGAGGCTGCGCTGTTATTAATTATTGTGAGTTTAAAAAAAAAATATATATATATATACTCAATGCCTTCCTCAAGTGCATTATATATACACATGGTTTTGTTACTGACATTCTAAGGCATTGGGCTTAATATTCTGAATAACACTTGAAATTTTGATTATAAACTGAATTTTGATCGTCTTTGGGATGTGTGAATTATCATCTTGGAACCAAATGCTGAATTGACTTGAGGACCTATGCCAATCAGATTCACTGTGTTGCTCCAACATGGTCGCATCAGTAGGACACATGTACTTGTGTACATATTTGAAAATTTGGGTTCAAGAAATAGTGTGACTTAACTATTGACAGTTTGTCACTTCTAAGAAGTGCGAAAACATTCCTCATGTCGTTCAATGTGACAGACGCGGCACTTAAGGAAACGGGCAGCGCCTAAATCTGTTTTGACTTTGCATCATTGGGTGACTGGACAAAATTAGGGAAACTGCGTGATGTCTGGTGGGTTTGATTGATGCACGGGAACATGTGGATTGGTCACTGGTCAGTGTGAACCTTCTGCAAACCTCATCTGGCTCCCACCGGCACCGAGAAGACTGCCGGTGGTAGACCGGTTTTAATGGACTGTCTAAGGACAAGTTGCTGAAATTCACTCAGTGAGCAGATGCAGCCAAATTAAGAAGCACTTGAGTGTGCTGAAAACAACACAAGAATGCTCTGTGAAAACCTTCTGGGCAAATAAGCAGTGTATGCAGTTGTATTTGGACATTTGGATGTATACATAATCAGTGAGTGTGTTGTGTGTGCGCACACTTTGTTGATCTGTAATGTAATGCCACTGTACAGAGCCACGGACACACAAAGCAGTTTGGGCTTTAGAGCTTAACACTCGTCGCCACATGTTGTATACTTAGGAAATAGTGAGAACCTACAAAACCCAGTTCATACGTACACGAGTAGTACTGCCTAAAAAGGCCCAAAGCAAGTTGTTTGTAGGGACCTGAAGGTCAAGTGTTGACAATGATAGGTTCAAGGAGGTTCCAGATGTGTGTGGTTTGTGTCGCTGAGCTGCATTCATGGACACAGTTATGTCTTCTTAATATGTTGAATTAAAAGAACATATAGATGTCCATCCCCATGTGGTATAATGCTTCTTTGTGTGGAAATAGATTTGTAAAAAAAAAACACCCACCACAGTATAAATACAAAAACATGTACATTTATTACACATAATAATATGCACATACATTTAATTGAATGAGCTGTTCAAGTACAACTAATCCGCTGAGTTTCCTGTGGTGTGAAGTTGCTCCTGTGACATCTGTTGTGAAAGCTGCAGGTCTGAAGAGGCAGAGGGAGAGAAAAAAAAAATCACATTCACATTTTAGCACGTTTAAGAGCTAATGTATGCAAGACAGTCTTATTCTGAATTATGGCTGGTGTGTCACATGTCAGATGTTGGGGGTTTTGTCAGATTCAATTGAGTCTGACTTTCTTGTGGAGTGGCTTTCAATCCTTGTCACCTGCTTCTCTGTAGTCCACCCTGGTGAGGAAGAGGCCGTGAGCTGGAGCAACCAGACCATTCGGGTAGGCCAAAGAGTCCCGAGCGTCCAATACGTCCTTCAGCTGGGACACCGAGAGCTTCCCCTTGCCCACTGCCACCAGGGCCCCCGTCATCCTCCGCACCTGGAGCACACGGCCCAAGCAAAGGTACTTACACTCAAACATACACAGATCAGCAGGAAAGGAGTCATCCGTCATTCTTGATGAGAATCGTCACCAGCAGATGGCAACACAGCCATGCAAAGGCACATTTACACTACAACCCATTTTAGACGACCTAAAACGGAAGTTATGGAAATGTTGCAACACACCTGCCTGTAGAGAAAAGATCTGGAGCTGAAAGTCAGTTCCCAGATCGGGATGTTCCTAAAACAAAAACAGAACTAGTGTCAATTGTTCATGAAGGACAATTTCACCAGAGGTTTATGTCACATACATGCACACAATTGCCCCATGTAAATGTATTTGCTTTATCTGCACTTTAAGGTTTAAGTGTCACTTTACTCTGAATGGCTGTCAAATGTTATAAAGAGATATTCAGTCACTGCAGGAAGTGAATTCAATGAGTGTTCCTTCAAAATATATTTACCATAGACTTAAAACAACAGCTGAGTAAAATTGCTATTTTCAACTGGCCACTTTCTCATGTCTGGCATGCTTGTCTTCGTTATCTCCCTTTTGTTAAACCTTTAGGCCGATGTGACATTCAATTTCATGCCAGATTTCAGTCCAGGACTCTCTTCATGCAAAGATGTGTTTAAATGTCACACAACGAATATGCCACTGCAGCTCAGGCCCAACGGGATAATGTGTAATGCCATAGAGAATGGTTTTTAATGCCAAGAAAATATGAATTGTTCTATTCATATGAGATGTCTTTCTTTGAATTGGTCATTTTAAGATGTGTCGTTCCACTGATCAAGTCACGGCAGTTTCCTCCCCCAAATCGGACTGACTCCATATTTTGGGGGAGAAAGGAGAACACATGCTGAGAGAAAAAAAATTGGGTCAAATGCAAAGTTGACTCAGCGATTTGCGTTACATTTGACTTGTAAGGAGTGCAGTGACAGTTTTATACAGCAGGGCTGTGGACTCCGGTGACGGACAGTCACTTTAGACGAGGCTGGAGACAATCATACATGTGCATCTGATGTCTCCTCTATCATTTCTTGACTAGAGAAAAGACAGGGCAGGAGTATTTGTAACTAGAAACTGAATTTGAACCAATTCCTATTTAAATGGTTTACAACTTCACTGTAGCAACGTGTCGGCCTACGGCTGGACCCCCGACCCCGCATACAGAAACTTTTGGAATTTGTTTTTAGTTCAATGAACCTTTGTTAGTCTACGTCCCCAGATCCCTGCAGCACGATGCAAAGTTGGATGGAAACAAATATTTCTATCACTTGCATGTACTTGAAACGTTTGTTCCAACTTCCGGCTTTTCAATAATTCACTGCCCAGTTTCCTCTCGTTTCATCACTATTGCTTAGAATAGTGACCCTCATGAAAAGGTATGTAAGTAAACGACCATTCATGGGAATCTGTGGAGAATCAAAAGGGACACACACGGATACCCAGTGCCTATTTAGTTTTGACCTGGTCCGTGTCTCTATGTTCACTTAACCTGACCTGCGTTTTCTTTACAATATCATATATGACATTATATTGCACTCGGTTTTCTGCCAATGATGCATTAGTGCTTGTTGCACTACCACCGAGTGGAAACAGATATTAATGCAGCTTCAAATGTGGAGTAAGGGCAGACTGCTGTTGGCCAGTGGGATCAGACTTCCTTGACCATATATCCCACCTGTGGAAGTGTGTGTGTGAGAAAGAGCTTCCTGGCTGTATGTCCACCACATCCATGGTCTTGACGGGGCTTTTTAAAGGCGCATCAGAGCTGAGTGCCCTGAAGCTGCTGAAGTCGTGGGTCCCGACCAGCAGCGCAGCAGCTTCGCGCATGGCCCCCACATCCAGCTCCCTGAAGAGACACGTGAGAGGAAAGGCTTCTCTTTAATAGGTGATCGTGGAAAACAATGTATTTTCCATGACTGTTAAGTATAGACAGCGGAGCACAGCAGTAGTACAGCACAGTATTTAAATCCACGTTGGGAGACTTATGGTGCTATTGCAATCAAAAGTGACCTCCTCTGATTCACTACGGTCTCGCGCTTCTGTCACAGCTTAAATATGATCTGACAGAGACAGGGAGAACAGGGAGACAGACGAGCGTGCTGAGTAACTCACTAATTAACCGATCACCGATTTAAAATCTTAAAGAGAGACCTCACGATGAATGAAGATGTGAGCACAAAAAAAACAAACATCTTTAATACAAAGAAAGAAAGAAAGATTTCAAGACGAAATCGAGCATTAAAATAAAATAAAATTGGAGATGTCTTTTTTTTTGGCAGTGTGGAAGTTGGGGGGGTGATGAAAGAGGGAAAGGCGGATCAAAGAGAGAAGGGAGAAAGGCTGCTGAGGCAGAGACGCACAGGGCTGGAAGGATGAGATGCTAAAAATGAGAGAGGGATAACGAAGCAGAGACACCATAGAGAGAAAAGAGGAAGAAGGGAGGAAGATGGAGAGAGAGAGAGAGAGTGGGGAGGGGAAAAAAAGCACACAGTCAGGGTAATGTGCGTGGGTGTTGTTGTGCATGTGTATGAGCCTGCAGCTTATCTTGCCCTACTTTTCCCCCAAAAAGTGGAGAGGAGACAAATGCTCACACATACGCTCTCTGCAATGTTCCTTTAGACTTACTCCCATCCAAATGGAGCTGAAGGAGCCCAGTTCAAGCAATGAGATCGTGTCTCTTTGTCAGTGTATACTCTATACATCATCATCATCATCATCTCATACTCCTTTTGTTTCCCTGCCTTTCCTTTGTTGTTTAGGATGTCGACTCAGATAAAATTGTTTGTTTGACTCGGCCCAATTTGCGGCTCCGGCGCGTGTGGATTATTCATGTGTTGAACGTGCCATAGTTTCTGCAGGGCTTGGCGTGAACTTATTGGGGGGACACGGGACCAACTTGTTAGACTAAGCCCAAGTCTGATCTAGATTTTCTTCTCAGGGGAGATGATCAAAAGGAATGAACCCACAGATTAGAGAATGAAGAGCGAGAGAGAGAGAGAAAGTGCACAAACTCACGTGTGGCGCAGGTTCCAGCACAGATTGTGATCGGGGATGGGAAGTAGACAGTGGTTGGCGATTCCCAGGGCGATCCGGTACACGTAGGTTCGAGACCTGGCAAAGTAACGGGAATGGAAGTCTTCAGGCACACGATGGGCACGGGTGATCCTGAAACAAAAAAGAATTAAAAAAGAGGGGTTAGAGTGAAAGCTACCATCCATTCAGGCATGAAAAGTGAAACTGTAATGAGCGTCCATTTTTTATTTATAGTACTCATTAATACCACATGCAGCCGATACCCTGCACAGTCTCCTGCGGTAGTGTTGCGGTATAAAAAGTCACTTGAAAAAGATCAGAAATGAATCTCTCGCATTGGAAATCTGGGGCAAATTTTGACAAAAGACTCGACGACAAAACCCGAGTTCCAGGCAGACTGTTGTCTCCAGACACAGATGGTTTAAATACAGCCATTTTTTTTGTAGAGCCAGCAAGAAAAACATGTGCATAAATCATTGTCCAAAATGCCAATGTTGCAGCTTCTCACACAAAGGCACACCCATTGTCAAAGTGCTGAAAGGGCTGCCAGGAGGCCCTGAAGAGCCGAGGGGCTTAAAGCTCCCACAGACATCAATACAGGCCGAGAGGCTGAGGCTCTTTGATGTGAATCCTGCAGGAGGGCTCACTAACAGTGGACACACAGATGCACAAAGGCAGGGATTGATTATAAAGTGACTGTAGAGCACTCGGGAGGAAAAAATAAACAAAACATCCCACTGTATGAACTGATTAATGAATGAGTATCAGTAATCTAGACTGATGAATGTCACTGTGACTTCTGATCAAAAGCTCGACACATGTACGGCAATTTGTCTCTATATGAACGATTTTTGTCCAAAGTGTTGCTGCGGAAACAATGAAAGAAATGATTTGATTGTTTGGTAAATTATTTGAAAAGAGTTAACAAACAAATGCCTGTCTGGGCTGGTGATTTTAGACCCTTCTGATAAATTAATAAGAGAAACAGAGAGAGTTCCAATTTTACAGACATACAGTATATATTATACATTTAGAGAATAAACATACATCATCACAATACATCATTTAAATTTGAAACATTATGTGATTAAAATGATCAGCTCTTTTGCTTCAAATGAAAGCAAAATCATATTCAGACACAGTAAAAAGCCTCACTATTAGTAACAATAGTGTGTGATAATGTAATAAAACGTTCTAAATTAGAACCTATGTGGGTCTTTAATGCATACACCTGCAAACAAAGAAAAAGTAGCACCCAACTGTGCCAGTCGGATTGTTACTGCTCATCTACACACGACTGTGCTGTGCGCACATGCATGTGTGCGTTTTGTGTTAAGTGGGAAATGAATGAGTGTGTGTGCAGAACATAGAACAATGGTACACATGTCACGTGCATGGGGACATGCAGGTGTAATCTATCTGTGTGTGTGAGTGCGTTGGCAAGTGTGTGCGGTGCACAGTGAGAGAAACTAGGTTACATTTCCAGGGGAGAATATTGGGTGTGACAAGTGGCAGAGGAAACCCTGGCGTTTGCCGCCATCGTTTGCTCCAATGTGAGGCGGAACCCCTAATTCACGACCAGCACCCCTCCAACACACATAGACACACATACAGTATACACATAAACAAAGCATGGCCTAACGCATACGGGGACCAGGCGTTTGGCATTGCATACTTTTGCAAGTTAACCGTTTCCCTTCATTGGCGAAGGGCTGCACATTTCAGATGTTTCATTGAGGTCCATTTTCACGGAAAGACAAGTGAAGCCGAGAAGATGAGATATTTTACTTTTAATTACAGAGTGTAGTCTGTAATTAATCTGGCTTTGGCTCTCTAACTAAGGAGGCAGCCATCCAGAGCATCAATCCTCCAACTCTTGAGGTTTACGTCCTAGTTATATATGAAGATTTTTCTGAGGGTTCAGCGCTGACAAAGATCGTAATAACATAATCTTCGTTATATATACGACTACAGAGAATAATTGGTGTGTATATTTGTCAAAAGGTTTCACATCTTTCCTAGAACATAGCGAATTGTAGAGATCTCTTACGAGTTCCTACCGGATTTGTTCTCCATTGAGGTGGAAATTCAGGGCATCCACAAGAATGTCCTCAGTGAATGGCGGCTTGTTGTTTCTGCGCTGGAGGTCAAAGTGTGCGGAGTTGGAGAGGGCATGGACACCAGTGTCTGTCCTGCTGGAGACTGACAGAGACACGGGGTGGATGGGCTTCAACTTCCTTACTGCATCCTGCTCACAAAGACAATACCAGAGGGGTGAACAGCTGTGGGTTGTTATTTCGTGAAACACTAGAATCACTCCTACCTTACCACAGAAAGTCATCTTACCATATAGACGGGTTACAAAACGAAACAGAGAACAGCAGAAGAGAAGAGAGAATGGCGAGCAACAAGGAGAGCGTCAAAGTCACGGCAGGGTCATGTTGTCCCAGGTTATCAAGCACCCGAGAAGGCATTTTAGACACTTCGCTGCCTGACTCTGTCTCATGGCATTTGTTAATAGGTAGATTATAATCCACCTGGTAAAATGGTTTTTCAGGTTTCACGATGAACTGATCTCACAAAACAACCTGCCCACATTACTGAAGCAACTTAACAGTGCCGTACTGATCTTCAGAAAACCATTCTTTGGTTTATTGGACACCAAGTTTAAAAACTTGATTATCTGGGTGAGAGAGGCTGAGTGAAGCTGGGGTATAATAGGAACGAAACATCATCAGCGAAACTCACCTCCAGGTGGTCCTGGATCCCTGTCCTCGGCCGCTGATGTGGGGGCACTTTGACTGCACCACTGTGGGAATAATAATAATCGGATCATTAATCATAGTTGATACCTTGCTCTGACATGTAATAACGTATGTATAATGCACACGGACACACCGGTATTTCGTTCCAATGTACTGGAAAAAGATGAGGTAACGCGTACAGCCATGCATGGCCCCTCCAACCTCTTGGTCAAGTTGTTATCGAACGCGACATTAAAACAATGAACAAAAATGTTTTTTTTAAGTAAAGATCGACTTTCGACTTTTTCCGTCAGGCTCGGCGCGGACACGCGTGTGCCTGAGGACAGACCCATGCGACAGAGGCAGAGGCTCATGGTTATAGTTGTAGTCCGGAAGTGAGGTCGCCTCTTTTTTTTGGGGGGGGGGGGCTGTAATGCCAACCTCCAATAAACGCCACAAGAAGAACGGATTGCCTTGCCCTCGTGTGTAATAACTGAACGAGCAAGTTATAATGCAGGCGGCGTGTGTATGTTAAAGTTATTGTCACAACCCACCGTGTCAAATAAACGCGTGTGCGGTGTCACACGTGTTTAGCCACATGTACACCACCACGCGTCTGGGCGATACATGTCAACCTGTTCGTAAAGCTGTTTTTGCTACTTTCACAGTGAGTCACAACTGACTTCATCGATTCAACTCAAATGATGAGCGAGTTTAAATGTTAATTTTGTCAAGTTTTATCTGCTTTGACCTCGTTTGTTTGCCGGTCCCCTTTTGTTTGCGTCATAGTGTTTTTGTGAGAGCGTGCGTCTGCGTGTGTGTGTGTGTGTGTGTGTGTGCGTGTGTTTGTCCTGAGTGACCAGTCGTAAAACAATCTGCCTTGAGATGGGAATCACTGGAGCCAGAGACCATGCAATTGAAAGCAGATGGCTAAGAGTAATGTAATGCAATGAGTGAAAGAGCAGCAGACTTGTTAAAGATCAATGTGACAATCTGAACAAGAACGGACTCTTCACAAGATCCTTGTTCCGTTTCATCATTGCTTTGGTTTCTATTTGTTACAACAACTATATATACAGTCAGAAATCTCGTCTTTAAATCCAATTTCCCCATATTAAAGGCATATATGTATATTTAAATGCTGCACAAAGTTTTACAGGCCAATAAAGTTTAGTACCACAAACCACGTACGTAATAAAAGCCTGTAAAATGTAAGACTCAGATAATATAGTATAGATACAGATAGTGACCCGCTGTGGATGAAGACACCACCTGTTTAGATAGGCTCCTTTTGTAATAGCCTATATTTATGTATTATTTTGTTTTATTTTCAGGTTTTTGGTTGTTTTGCTTGGTACCTTGACGGCGACAACATTTATCTTTGGGGACAACTAGTTAATCAACAATATCTATCACTGGATTCTCTTTATTATATCAATCTATCACTTGGATTGAGTATTGCATTATGAGAGCTTGTTTTTCAACCATTATGTCACATTTGAGGGATATAATTAAGTCTGTTCAGATGAAGAAGGAGTATATCTCCCTCCTCGATGTATATGGGTGTTGTTGCGGTGACTTGGAACCAGTCGGCGCTCTCTGCTCCTCTTTCACGCTGATGCGCCTCCTGTGTGTGTGTGTGTGTGTCTGTGTGTTAGAGCGTGTGTGTGTCTGCGTGGTTGTAGTAAATCTGTCCGCCGCCGCGCACTGAGCTCTCATTCTGTGTCACAGTGCCACCGGTAGAGGAGCGACACAACTGCCTCCATCCACTGGCGGACATCCCTCTGCGGGCGATGACATTGGGAGACTGAGGTTGGAATTTATACACGAGAAGAAGAAAAAAAAAACACGCCAAAATGACGGTGGACTTTGAAGAATGTATCAAGGATTCACCCAGATTCAGGTAAGGCTGCTTCTCTCTTCTCAGCGGTGCGCAAAAATGGCACACCTTCTTTTACGCATGTTTTTTTTGTTGCGTCCTCCTCTCATGTAGAATGTATGTCGGCATCAACAGGGGAAATGATGAAGGAGGTGTAATGTGTGAATTCACGCATGTGATCAACGACAGGATGGCGTCTTTCTTCATGTGTTGATCTTTTTCATTCATTTTATTTATTTTTTAAATATATGTTTGGTTTCAGTCTTCATTCATCACGCGTGTCATCATTGGGCAAATTATTAAAACGTGTATTTGGTTTGTGATAGGCCTACATTTGCAGGGATAGATGCGTGTGCTGCTGGATTGGGTAATATATATATATATATTACATTTGGTTTGTAGTCTGAGCTCAGAGCATGAGAGAGGAGGGACATGCTCTCCTGCACAGTGAGGATCCATTTTCTTGAGTGTGTAAAATGTTATCTTTGAATGAACCCTTTTCTATAGACCACTCCTTTATTCTGCCCTTTCTATGTGAGGGGTCGCCCTGCGTGTGTGTGTCTGTGTGTGGTAGTGAGTGTTGCTGTACAACATACATGAAGCCTTCTCATGTGTTCATAGTGGAGGCCCTGCAGTGTGTGTGTGTGTGTGTGTCGGTGGTGGCAGACTGGAGGGGAGATGCCCTTGCAGTCGTAGTGGTCTGGCTGACGGAGAGGTAGCAGGGAGACGAGTAAACAGGGATGGAGCTCGTATCCTGGGCACAAATCCAGCTGTTTGGTCCCTTGCCTGACCGCTGGAGGGTGGTAGCTGTTCTCGGTCCACGTGCCAGTCTGGCTGCACTCCGGTGCAGGCCGATGGGGAAACTTGTGAGAGTAGGTTCTACCAGCATCCGGACCAGGGATACCTCCTGTCAATCAGTTTGATGGTCGGCAGATATGTGGTCACTGTGTTGCTCCTAATGAGCAGAAGGTCAGATTTGGTTCCCCCTCTCCCTCTTCCTCTTTCTCTCTCACACAACTTCCGATCCTGTTTATTCTGCTTTATGTGCGTCCACAGACACACACATAGTCAGCAATTTGAGATGGCAAGCAGACAGTGGGTAAAACAAGGAAGAGACAGAGCGAGGCAGGCATTCAGTTTGCTGCTCAATATCCCTCCTCAGTGTTGGTGTACGGCCGAGACCAAAGGTCACAGGAAGAGACGGAGAATCTGTGCACACTCAGACACTTCCCCTCTTTTTGCTTGGTTCACTTTCCCATGATCTTTTGAGGATTTTTATGAGGAAAATTCCACTTCTGAAAAAGGAAGTTGACGTCTCATATGATCAGTTTTACAAGCGGAAGGGAAAATGTAATGTTGCATACCACAGTGATCACGATGAGGATGACAAGTGGGTCATGTGGCCTTTATAAGATTTGAAAATGTTAAATGTAAAATTATATTTTTCCAACCCTGTACATTTACATGCACTTTTCTCTCTGAGGTTTGACTCTTGTTCTAACATTGATCATATTTGGAATCTGATGTTTACTTGGAGCATCACAGGCCCTGGTTTTGGGTCTGCTGAATTTGGTTTCTCCATTTTATGACAATGGTGTCAATTATTTTATATTATACCTACCGGTAGTTATCTCTTGTGCCATATTGAGTGAACTGTTCATCAAGATAACTCAAACAGTGTTTAAAGAATCCGATTAACTCCCTGGGAATTAACACTATTATTTCAGCCTGATGTTGACGGATTAGCCTGAATTAACTTGAAAATAGGTCCCAGAACACTTGTGTGCATTTAAACATGCACATTGATTCCAACCAGAGCGCAGTTTTACCTCAACATACCATTAGCTCAGCCTTGTCCAAAGCTTTAATTCATGTGATGCCAATAAGCCACCAAAGGTGAAGGTGATGCCAGTGAGGTCCGATAAATGCCTGGCTGAAAGAAACAATTCGGAGAATCCAAAATAAAGTCACTTATCAGTGTTATTCCAAAATCCCAACACAGACAGAAAAAAATTGCATGTTTTTACATGATCATTTATGTAGGCCTGCTGTCAGAGTTGTGTGAGTTTGCCAGGTAATTGAAGACAACTTGGCCAGTCTTGTCTGTTTTCCCACGCATGGTGCCGAAACGGCTCACACACCTTCTGACTGCAGGTCCAGACTTGTGCCAGTGCTGGATGTGTGATTGCATGGTTGGGTGAGCATGAAAGGATAGTCAAGGTATGCCTGAGTATCTCTCTCACACACACACACACACACACAGTTTGTGTTACGCTCTCTTCCCCCCTCTTTTCTTGTTCACTAAACTCCCCTTTTATTCACTGCCCTGCCTTTTATTCAGTACTCGCCTGCTTCTTTCATTCATTTTACAACAAAAGATGGGATTACCCCAGTGCACCTGCCTATAGTTGTTGGTAAATTGTTGTAATCTGAGTCCTATGTAGAACATCACATTTTAATATGGCTTAGCTTTCAGCCTGTCCACACTCATAGTCTATTGAGGGTATTATACATGCAGTTTTATGTTATTGATGCCTGGAAACAATTCTTTGCACAAGTATCAATCCAAGGTCTAATTATGACCCAAAACCAATTGATTGATGAAGATGTTTTAAAAAGCAGCACAAACACATTAATGTAATCTTATAACCTTATAGATACTGGTGTAGTGATCCTTAGAGGAAGTTTTTCACCCTCCCTCTATCTATATTTAGTGTCTTCATTCACTGGGTTGTGATGATATAAGTATAAATATGCCTATGTGGGTGTGAGCTGTTGCCTAGCAACTGCTCCTGTAAGGGAGACAAACGAGAGAATGGGAGAGAAGATGGGCACTTTGAAAATACACAATTGTTATATTTTCAATATCCCATAGAGAGAATAGTTTCATTGTGTAATGTACTATATTTTTTAGTTTTGATACATTTTAGGCCTCTTGTTTACTTGTGTCTTATGTCAAAGGAAAAACAAAAAATATTTAGATGTTGCCTCCAGTGAAGTTTGTCTCAGTTCAATGAGTTGTTGGAGTTTACAGATGTGGAGAACCAGCTGCACCTGCCAGTTTTCTCTGTTCCACCCTCACACTGTACACAGCATGAGGCTATCCAGACAGGTTGTGTGAGAGTCCTCAAGATTCAGAAAGTGACAGGAGGAGACAGACAGGTAGAGTGGAGGCAAAGCATGTATTCGTTATTTAGTGTCTGTCTCGTAGACTGATAAACAACAGCGTTGATTCAATATAAACAGTAATCATCAACCGTGAATCACATCTCGTCGGGCAGGATAGTTATGTGTAACACTCACCCCCTTCAGATTTAAACTAGGACGTTGCTAAACCGGAATGATATCTACAGTATTTATGGTAGTAAAGTCGTTTCTCATTTATTATTATTATTTGAATAATCTCCTTGTTCTGCAAAAGTAAAAATAAAAATCTCAATTTCTTCTTTTGTCTAATCGTATCAGAAAAGCATAGATACCTGCCAATTTTAGTTTTCCCCTTTGCAGGGCCACATATCTGTTTTCCTCTGTCAGGCAGCTACCACCGAGATGGTTGTTATGGTTACCTGCAGAAAAAAACCCAATCAAAGGTCACAGCATGTCATGATTTGAATAGAGGCTGCTTGTAAACCCCATATTCTGTCGGAAATGTAAACAAACCAGAGCTAATATGTTGAATGAACCAAATCTGTCATATTCAGATATTATTTTAAAAGCATGTCTCCATTTATTTCCAGATTACAGTGCTATTTGATGCTTTAGATATCAGTCTGGCGCCCTGGTTTTCTTTTAACTGTCAGGGTTTTTATTTTCTACCTGGATCATCTTCACCACCTATAATCCTCCTTTTAAAGACATCTTCACTTTGACTGTCTAAGATAATGAACTCCTTTTGGTTAAGTCGCCCTTGAAATATGTAAAGATCCACCCTGCTGCGTTTTTTTTTAAGTCCATTAAAAAAGAAGTTGACCTGCTGTTGCCATGGGATATGAAGGGCTTTGATGGACAAGGCAACTACCTCACCCCCTGTCCGGCCCCGGGGTGTAGAGGGAAGATAATATCTGTCCACTTCCATCACAGGACCGCACACAGCTGTTTGCAGCGTGTGCCAGCACTGAGGGCACAGTTGTATTACTCGCAGTGTGAAGCACTCACGTGCGCTCACAGCTAGGGTCAGACACAGAGCGGAACGTATATCAATTATAAATGGAGCGACGTCATCAAAAGAAAATCCGAAAACTCAACCCAAATTATCTGCATTAAAAAAAAAAGCCAAAGTGCAATAGTTTTGTGCGTGGTGATGGTTCACCCGCTTCCCAATGTCCGAGCGACATGGGACCAAGACCAGCGTGTTTGGTATCCCTGAAAACCCCCTCAGTACCACCTCTCCTCTTTCTAGCAGCGACCCTTCACCAAAAGCCTAACCCTAATTCCACTCTTATAGCCACCAAAGGTGAAGGTGATGCCAATGAAACCCCAATTCCAGGTTTATAATCCCTGTAACTCTGGAATAATGGTTAAAGTTTTGGTGAAGGGTCGTTGCTAAAAAGATGAAACTTCGTACCGGGGGGTTTTCAGGGACCCCGAACGCACTGGTCTTGGTCCCGTGTCACTCGGACACCGGGAAGTAGGCGAAAGTGCGAGATAGTTTTGTGCTTCTTGACCGTTCACCCACTTGTCGATGTCCGAGCGTCACGGGACCAAGACCAGAGCGTTCGGCATCCATGAAAACCCCTGAGTTGCAACTTTCATCTTTCGATCAGCGACTCTTCACCAAAAGCCTAACCCTAATTCCACTCTTATAACCCCTATAACTGTGGAATTAGGGTTAGGGTTCACCAAATCCCCTAATTAGGGTTAGGGTTAGTGTTAGGGTTAGGGTTATACATAACTAGTCCTGTTAACAACTGCATCTCAATATCTGCACTGAACATATGATAAATGCCAATAACCCTAAACCCACTGCATCGTCCGATGATATTTTTCGAATGGTTTCTAACTCTCATGCACTATACACTGTAACATGGAAATGTCAATAAGCACGCACTGCATACCGTCACCACAATTCACTGCTTTAGTTTCTTCTATCTAACTGTACAACCGGTATACCCTGCATTCACACATGTACTCCCCGTCTCTTGGACATGGCGATTAAACACCGCCACACACTTAAACATTGATCACTTATTACAACCCTTGCCATCTCTTATGTTTTTATGTCGTATCCCACCCCTTATGTTTTGTGTTTAACTTATGGTTTATGTTGTATGTTGTATGTTATATGTCGTATGTACAGTATATACACAAGCGCTGTACACCACGTAAAATTCCTGTGTACTTGTACATTTGGCGAATAAAGACATTCTGATTCTGATTCTGAGGTACGGTAACCCTAATGCCCCACTGCCAATCACCCCCCAAAGCAGCAAACCGAGGCGAAACACTGCACACCCAATGCCCTTATCTGCTTGTTTTCGACCTATTCTGGAGAAAACCACCTTCAGAGCCAATGTGACCCTCTCAACTTAGCCATAAATAGAGCCTGTCCACCACACCAAGTCCTTTGCAAAACGTTTAGAAAGATTCCAGACCACTCACATTAAGTTGCTAATGTCAAGACACTCCTTCTCAACCGCTCTCCCTAATGCATCCTTGTCCACATGTGCTCTTGAGAGAAAGGAAAGGGCCCTGCTGCCTTTGAGTCCCTATCCTCTTACCCTCCATATACTGAGGTTCTAAGTCCATTTCAAAGCTTTCATCAGTACTGGTTTTTATTATGCTAAACGCAACTTTAATATATTGCCCTGCCTTGAGATTTCTCCCTATTTTTTTAAACCGGTTGGTGCGGGCTTTTCCATCAGTGTTGGAAAACATATAATATATAGCGAGCAAATCTCTGACGTTAGGCCCTAATCTTGAGGGATTTTCTCCCCGAGCAATAGTTTTTTTTTTAAGCTATTGGAAGGTCAAACTATTTATTTATGGTTCCACACATGGAGAGCAAGGATGAATTCATGTATGTTTATTATCTCTATGGTGGGTCTATTGCAAGTTACAAGTTAAAAGTCAAATACTATTATTATTATTGTTTTATCTGGACAATGTAGATGGCTGCAAAAAATGCAAATAATGTGAAGATTAAATAGTGTCATTTACATTTATAACTGGACATGTCCAGCAGTGTTTTCTAGACTAATTATTTCTTGAAAATTATATAAACCCAATCAATAATAGATACTTAAATTCTCAAATTTCAATTGGTGCACAGTATTTGTATTCTTTCCCCAGGAAAGCTCCAATTCCAATTTTGATTGACCCTTTAAACTCTGATAACCCACAAGTGTCACAAAAAGACAGCTTAGAGCCCCAGGCCTGGCATCAGTTTGCATAAATATTTTAGTTGCCACTGTGTGTAGAAAAAGCCTTTGTGGAGCAGTCTTTTTTTTCCACAAGTCTTTCATGTCTGAGGCGTGACATATTGTGGTTGCTAGATTTAGCACTGCAGCATGTACAATATACAGTATATGCTGCATAAGCTTCTAATTTTCTCCTTAACAATGACAATCCAGTGGTTTGACTGAAAGACTGGACCAGGTGAACTGGTGCAGCAACAACATTGTTTATTTTCCTGTATGTGTGCATTCAATTGATGCCCATGGCCACAAAAATGACTACTTGAGCACCCTGCCTCAGTGAATTATAGCCAATTTGAGAAGCCACTGAATTGTTTGCTTGGAAATAAATTTAGGGCTGCTTCCCCTGCCCACAAATCTGTACATTTCTGCATGAAGCTCACGTGAGATTCGGTATAGAAAGAGGATCTGAATGCTTAATCCAGGGCCATTATTCATACAGAAGTCCAATTCAAATGACAATAGAATAATGGCCATGACCCACATGAGGAATACTTATTTATTACATTGCCAGTCAATGGTGATTCATTGAATTTCCCACTAGCAATTTACAATAACTGCACTTCTGATAAGTCAATGCTAATTTTGTCATGATAATAGATATTGATCCCTTTTTTCAAGCGTAATGTGATCCACCCATTAAATCAGAAAATAAATAGCGATGATTAAACATAGTGTCATCTCTCTTTTTGTATTAAATGATAAACCATAGGATGGCAAAATGATGTCCCTGTTTGTATGACTGTCCAACCTTATTTTGGTTTTAGGTAAAACAACATTATTTTGGAAACATTTTTGATTCTCTCTTATTTGATTTTGAACTTTACCATTGACATTCTTTGGCCAAATCTATGGGTACAGTAATGAAACGTGTGTGTGTGTGTGTTATTTATTGGGTCTCTTTGGGTCTGGTTGCCATTTGTGGCGCACATGTACACACATATATCCAACATGTGTGACTGCTGGCTTGCATGTAGGCTAATCATATGCCCGTGTCTGCCGGCTTGTCAGGCCTACACTGGTTTGACATACTCATGAGAGCGCATCAGTCCAGCACGTGGACACTTCCGCTGTATCCACGATGCAGCAGATTCTCTGTTTGCTGCGCTGCACGTGTTGCCGGGGGACTTACTGTAGGACCCATTTATGAAATAGGATTATCAGTAACCACACTCTCTGATTGAATCAA
Source organism: Colistium nudipinnis (assembly GCA_016785305.1). Taxonomy (NCBI): domain Eukaryota; kingdom Metazoa; phylum Chordata; class Actinopteri; order Pleuronectiformes; family Rhombosoleidae; genus Colistium; species Colistium nudipinnis. Next base: position 243,181 of record JAFBJU010001794.1, read on the forward strand.
CTGGATAGCCTACACGCCCCGTTGTAGTTCACACACCATCAGCCTCTTACTCAATGCAATTTGCCCTCCCGTTCAGCAGTGGTGCAGGATAATGTAGAACTAAAGACATCGGTTTGACGCAAATTTGTCCGAATGTAGTTCAGAGGATTTGTGAGTGACTTGTTGGAAATAGAATTAGTCATTTCAGGTGCCACTTTCCTTATACTGTTTTATACACAATATCAATCTGAGGTCTATACTCTGTACATCCTGCGTTATTTTAATGCCTAAGCTGATGTCATGCTCCGAGTAGGGTACTTAAACCAGTTTTATTCTAATCAATATCACATATAATGATCATGTCTAGAGGTTTCAAATTTCTAGCTCATTTCTAACATTAAATATTAATATGGACCTATTTATTTAGAAAAAGCTGACAAGATAAAGGAACAGCTTTGATTGGACAATGCATTTTCAAGGGAGGGCATAAGCACACAATGAATGATCGCAAATTACGCCTCTGTTTCTGAATTCATTTTTCCAATTACAGTGCAGTCATTGATGCCCAGGTAGACCAAAGGATAATGGGCAGATCCATTTAATTAGTTTAATTCTAATAAGAGTAATGACTTTATCAACAACCACATCAGATGCAGCGTGCACTCGGGAAAGAGCTGGTCTCTATGCCTACTACTCACCGGTGAGCCAAGCTCAATTCAAAGACAAAATTTGAGAGTTGACGTTCAGTTGGAAATGACCTTGTTGGAAAACACCAAGGTGAATTGTGGCGTGGGACGGAGGGTGCGGTCCCACCTCGAACGACGACTGTCAAAGTCAAAGCTTCATAGTGTGAATTTCAATTCCATATATCACTCTCTTACATACAGCCCTTTTTCCACTGCATTTACTCAAGTCACTGTATATATATTGCATCTTCAGCACTTTGCTTCCACTCGTGCACAGTCTCAGTTTCACTTTGTCGTAAACCTGTGTTTTTTATGTTTTCATACTTTTTACCTCTGTTGCTGCAACACTGCACTTCCCCACTGTGGGAAGGGTTTTCTTATCTTATCTTATCTTATCTTATCTTAAAATTGCGGCACCAATGGAACTCTCCCACAGCTGTCCCACAGTTCATCGTAACTGTCCTTCTGTCTCTGCAGCCATGCGTGGCTGAGGGCATGTTTAAAATCCGACCAAGTTGAAAGTCAAATCAAAGCTATTAAGTAAATCTCTTGCATCTTGTTCACCGAGTTGCTTTCCTAAACTTGGCATGGCCCAATTGCCAATAAACACTTCTGTTTGCCGGTTTGGTTTCTGTCATAACCGACTAAGTTTTGGGTGAAGGCGCCCAGAGGTTAAGCGCGGATAATGGAAGCCATGTCTGAACTATGAACCCCAGAAGTTGCGGTGTGGAGTTCACTCCCCGGGAAGCCATTAAATCACACAGGGGGAAACAAGCCGGACCAGTCAGCATGTAATATGTGGAATGCATCTGTGGTGGCCTGACTTTGGCGCTCGCTGCCACACATTTAGCACGCATGCACGTGTGCACTCATGAAAAGCTGTTAAAACATGCAGCAGCTTGTGTGTTTGCACATGCTGTACACAACAGAAATACCGCGGTCTCCTACACGTTCGTGTTGTGCAGGGGAAAGGTTCAGTCAGCCCAGAAGTTTTTCACTCCGCAAATCCAAAAAAGTCCTGAAGCACCACACCGTGTCTCCAGACTGCTTGGTGCATAAAAATCCCAGAACTTTCAACTTCATGGTGGCTTTTTGTTTGTTTTGGATTTTTCATACACAATTTTGTGTTTTCCTTATACAGCGGAGTTGACGGATCGGTGCATCGTTTCTCATCCCGAAGCGCCTCTTGGATATGGGAATGTCGTAGATAGAAACGAAACTATTCCATGAAATTTCAACTGCAGCCCTTATGGCTTTCGTCCAGTCCATGTAAATAAACGTAGAAATGTATCTGGAAATGCCGGTTTCACAAGGCCGTCTTTTTGCGAGGAGTGTGCAAAGGATCAGGGATGGTCAAAGAAATCCCCACGTCTGATGGGTGCATGAGTAACAGCTGGGTTTCGGTATAAAAGAGACATTTAAGCCACCAGTGGATGTTTGTCACGGGCACACAATGTGGGGATGATGGTGGGGCCAAGCCCTGTCTGCTTTCAAGAAATGACCCGACTGGTTCTAACAATTAGCGCAGAAAAGACAGGAAGAAAAACGGGTTGAGAGGTCATTTGTCAACATCTGTCATCCCTCTCAGGGGTTCTCTCTTTCACTGCCGCAGTTTTGCACACATTTGTCTTCCTGCTGTTTTCTATTGACATCTTTCCAACAGGTCTTGTGTGTTTTCTTTTTTTCCCTCTCTCCCTGCCCATTGTTGGTCATGCAGATGTGGGATGGAAATGAATCAATGTCAGGGCTGCAGCAGCGCGGGCCGATTGGGTTTCAGCAGGCTACCTGAGTCTGTCTGTCGGATTTCAAACTAAATGTGGTTAGAAGGATGCAGAAAGAGGGGGGTGAGTATGTCGGGAGGGGTGATAGATGACTGGCAGGGTCGCGGAAATAATTGCTGGACGGACTGTGGTAGGAGAGTCGGGGAGACAATGCAAGTGGGTGGACTGGAGGACTAAGTGGACTCAGAGGAAAGAAGACAGAAAGTGGAGAAAGATGAACGGTCGTGCCGTCTCGTCTCAGCCGCAAACAGCCCGATATTTCACAGATGCGTCACTATGGTCACATCACGAGCCGGGCGTCCCTCGAAGCACCTCGGCAAAAAAGGAAGGAGGCAACGTGCGGCAAACATTTCCCAGCCAATCACCGCGAAAGGAATGGTGAGAGGACAGAGCTGGAGGCGGGCGGAGGGGGAAGTGGACAGCTGTCCTGTCAAATGGCTGCCGCTTCTTGGACACAGATTCCCTGAGGTGACAAATGAAATAGTCATGGGGATTTACTCTGGCTCACAGTCGCCGTCTCATGCAGACGAGAGACTTTGTGTGTGTTAGTGTGTGTGTGTTAGTGTGGGCCCTGACTCTCACTCTCGCCTACATCTGGGATCCAGTCGTGCAGCTGGTTCAGATTTGGCCAAACTTTCTGCGCCTTTGTTTTATTCCTGCTCTCTCAGTATCTTGCTTTCTGCTTTTCCTATACATCTTAGTGTTATTTTCAGCTTTAAGTATGTTGTTTTTTTTCTTTCCTGTTTACTCTGGGGCCTTTTTTTTGTCCAGCTCTTTCGGTCTGTCTCCCTTACTCCACCCACGTCCCTGTCTCCCTGAGGGCTATGCGATGCCGTGCGGCGGATGATAAACTGGATTTGCGTCAGAATTTTTGATCACTCACTTTCACTTCCGGTTTCTTGATTACTGCGATCCACCCACTCTTATCCGCTACTTTATGTAAGGGTGTCATCCTCCCTGTTGTTCCCATGTAATCTCAGCTCCAGTGTGTTGAGACATTTGCAGGTTGTTTGGCAGCACACCATCTCTGGCTCCTTGAGTCCAAACACCCCCGGTGTGAGTGACAAGCCAATCTTCCACAGAGCCACGAGGAGAAGTGGGAAACAGTGATTGTGCTCTCAGACACGGATGTACCCCCCCCCCCCCCCTTCTCCTTCCTTACATTACTCGGCCTGCATCCCTGCCTCAGATCTCTGTGGAATTCCATGTAACCAAATGAAAACATTCCCATCTGCCGTTTCAGCAATCCCACACTTTCTTGGATCCATCATTCCCGCCCCCACAAAATCACATATACACATGCACTCCTTGACGTGCGGAGGGCTTTCCTCCATTTGTTCAATGGATCAGAGCAGCTGAAAGCCAGTCACCAGCTAATAATGTACAATATGTCTCGGAGCAGGAAGGAAGGATGGCCATGCTCACTATACCATTGCTTTGGTATGTGTGCACTGTGTGTTTGTGTGTGTGTGCGCGTGCGCGTGCGCATATTTCAATGTGGAGTAGACAGATGTAGCTGACTGAACTGGGATGGTTCTGTAAGATAGATTCTGGCCAGAGAGAAGGGAGATTACGGCTCAGCACTATGTGAAACAAGCGCAACTAAATGTTTCATCTTGACTGAAAGTAGCGGCTTATTTTGGACGAAGGAGCAATAAGCCCCATCACAGTGCGGGCCGTCAAGGCTCCATTTTCGCTGCAGCCAAAAACAAATTTCACAGTTGAATTATAAATATGCATCAAATAGTAAAGTCGCAGGGTAAATCCTAACTCTCGCCAAAGACTCTAAAACTTGATGGATTGCACTAAATGTTTTGGCGAGGTGTAACCTGAGCACATTGATTTTTAATTCTGCTCAAAGTGCCAAAATCAATAGGCTGCTTTATCGTTTGTAGCCTTGAATGTCTCAGAAAAGCCCAGAAAATGTTTCACCCTACGACCAGCTTACATGCACAGCACCGCCCCCCCCCCCC